>JAULBM010349377.1:0-12216 GCA_032357055.1 Geukensia granosissima | reverse complement strand
CTGATTGGCTGATTCAAAGATACTGCAACTCCTTTGAAACAGCAAGGCCAAATGGAACTAAACTTGACAAGAAGCCTTTGTATAAGGTCTGTTATACAAAGATTGCTCATTTTGTGCCGATCCGTCAACAAACATATCAGCCATTGGCAATTCTTGATTCTGGTTGGCCGATTCAAAGAAAATGCAACTCCTATGAAACATCAAGGCCAAATAAAACCAAACTTGACAGGAAGCCTCTATGTAAGGTCCTTTACAAAGATTGTTCATTTCGTGCTGATCCGTCAAAAAACATAGCCGCCACAGAGAAATCTTTATTCTGATTGGGTGATTCAAAGAAAATGCAAGTTCTTTGATACAGCAAGGCCAAATGGAACACAGGTGAGCGATATAGGCTCAGGTCCTCTGAGCCTCTAGTTTTACAGCACCAGAATGACCAACCAAGATGGCTGCCACTACTAAATTAAGGTTATCAATGGACTCATGTAAATTTACATAAAAAAATAGATTGTCTTAAACTGCTGAGGCAATGGTAACCAAACTTGGTGAAATGATCCTTGGATGGTCATCTACTCAGTATTTTGGTAAACAACAGCACTTATAGCATCCAGTGTGGAGTTTCTGTCACATTAGCAGTCTTCTATGAGCCTCTGGTTTATACTTAAGTTTTTTATTCACCTGCAACCAACAGTTAGAAATATATTGTTTTACTCTTTTCAGCTGTTTATGGTATCCTTGGTCATATGTAAGGGTAAATAGTTTTTCCTGGATAACTCCTACAGTTTTAACACATGTTGAAGAATCTCAGCATTGATGACTACAAATCTAAACTTCCAGACTGCAATGGTGAAAGATCCCCATTCAAATATAATCCTGCCAGCCACATGATTACTGGTGACCTGTCTAAGGAGGAGGGACAAACCTTATTTTGTCGAAAATATTTCTCTACCAGATACACTTTCCGAATTGGTGAAGGCTGTGAGGTCTTTGATACAAATACAAATTCACAAGTTAAAAAGATCTATGAATACACATGCGAAATCAGTCTTCAAAGATCTGAGTGTTGTCAGACATCTCTCTGAACTTCATGACAAATATGTTGTCATCCAGGCCGATAAAGCCCCTAACAACATTGTCTTTGTTTGTAAATCACACTACATTGACTGCTTGATAAAGGAATAAGGTATTGACAGTTCACTTGGTAACCCAACATATACCCCAACGACACTTATCAAAAAAGAAATCCTTGACAATCATTGGTCAGTTTTGTTTTCCTTTGGAATTTCAACTAAAAAGGAAGAATTTGATCTTCCTTCACTTTACTTGATTCCAAAGCTTCACAAGTGTCCTTTGAAACAATGTTAAATTTGCAGGGTCTGCCAATTGCTCCACAATACCTCTTTCCAAATTACTGACAGTTATTCTGTCAGCAGTAAAAATGGTGCACCAGAGCAATTCTAGAAGTGGCGTGAATCAGATGTGGATTCTAAAAAATTCCAACTTATCTGTTAGAATGACTCAAATCAAGGTCCCCTTCTTCTTCCAATAGCAACAAAACATTTGATTTTTCCAACCTGTATGCTACTGTTCCAGATTCAAAGAAAAGTTAAGAGCCTTAATTGACCTCTGTTTTGTTAAAAAAGATGTCAAATGCAGATACAAATATTTGGTTCTAAGGAGGAGGGATAAACCTTATTTTGTTATTAACCACCCTGATTCAGACAAAAAGTACTCTGAAGATGACATTTGAGGAATGCTAGATTTCTTGATTGACAACATTTTTGTAATGTTTGGAAGATGTGTGTTTCAACAGAGTGTCTGCATTCCAATGGGACCAGACCACCTCGGTGGTGTTATGATTAGCGATCTCCCCTTGAGTGCGTAAGGTTGTGGGTTCGATCCCCAGCCATTTCAAACCGAAAACGTTAAGATTTGTATTTGCTGCTTCTCCGCTAATCACGCAGCATTAAGGAGTAAGAGCAAAGACTGGTCGACCTGGAGTAAGAATAATGTGTCTGGGTAAAGCAGCATGTTTCTTGCGTACTGTTGCTTTTGTGAGCTAGCAGGTTAAAAATCTGGCTCAGCGTGTCGGTCTAGTACAGGCACGGTTCATTGTCATCATTCATTAATATGCTATCGACCAGAATATGCATGAAGTATTTGCCACTGGACATTAAGCAACATTCAATCAATCAATCAACCAATGGGGACCAACTGTCCAGCCTTCTCGCCAATTTATTCCTTTATTTATATGAAGCTGTTTTAATAGAGAGCCTTCTACAGTGAAAAGAAAAAAAAGTTGGCTCAATCTTTTGGTTTCTATATTATCTTTGATTTCAAGTTCAATGGGATACTGATGCAGTCAACATAGTCACCAAATTTAGAGTTATTCAGTGAAAGGACATCATTCTTTCACTGAATAACTCTAAATTTGGTACTATATGCTACTTCAGGGCTCTTGCTTCCTATCAAGATTTTATTGATCCAGGGTCACAGCTGACAAGAAAGCTACTGAGCCAAGGGTTTCTCATGGACAGATTGGAGTCATCACTCCAGAAAGTTTTGGCCTAATGATTTGGTTGACCGGTATCAAATATTTATTTCACAAATGACAATGGATATCTTTCCACTGTCATGAATACAAATCTGATCCTATACCGGTTGTGACAAACATTGATTGTGACTATATACCAGCTTTGACTACTGAGTAACTCGACAGGTGCCACTAGTGGAGCAGGAGTTGCTCACCCTTGTTTTTGTAGGGTTTGTTATTCCAGCTTTAGTTTTCAGTGTAGTGTTGTGTGTTCTATGTTTGTCTTTTGTTTTTTTATTTACCGTTGTCTTGTCTGTCTTCCTTTGGTATCTTCAAATTCCTTTTCCGAAGGAACAAACAATTTATATTTATTTCTGTTGTTATGTAATTTAAGATATGTTCATTGTTATAAGAAATACTTTTTGCTAAAAATTCTTTTTAGCTTATTTTTATGTAAGTTTCATGCAACAGAGATAATGGAATATGTTTATATAAAAGAAGCAAATTGTAAAATAATTGGGACAAATAATAAATGTTGAATTTTGAGGTAAGGGGTTGTGTTTACTTATTCCAGTGATTGTGTTCACAAGGACTTATAATATAAGGGGTGCACACAACTCCTCTTACAGTTTTTAAAACGACAGAAGTTTCACTTTGCTAGCTATCTGTTTGAACATAGATTGAAGATGTGCAATATATGTTATCAATGTTTATATTTCTATCAGTAATTGTTAAAAGGGTCTATCAAGAGAGTCATTAGACATAGCAAACATGTGAATATGAGAAAAGAACTTAAAATAACCAACCCATTCAAAAAATTTTGGATGAACTCATGTGGTCCCAAAGGAAAATCTATTGAAATAAAATGGCTAGAGTGATTGCTGTCATGACCTGTCATTCTTAATTTTATATACATTACAGCTGCAGAAGATATGAAGATTGGTAGTGATGCTGAGGACTGTACTGATGGACGCAAGTCAACCGATGTCTTCATTAGTTATAGGCGTTCCAACGGCTCCATGTTGGCAAGGTAATCTGACAGATAATTCACATGTTATTTATCTTATGTTTCATTATATTACATAATCCTGGGCTATTTTTGGTTAATAATTGTATCTAATATTTCATACCAAGTCTTATGCCTTTTTCACAGCTGAGTGATTTTTAAAAACCACCTAGTAGTATAAAAACAGGCATTCACATGCATGCTTCCTCTTTTTTTTATCAAGGCTGCACACCTGTCAAGACATTTTAAATCAATGTGCTGGAGTTAATTTTTATTTCAATAGACAGAATTCATATTAACTTGATCTGGAGTAACTTAATTTGGATTAAGTTAATCCAGATTAAATTAAAACTAGTGTGAATGCAATGTGAATTTATCAACATTTACCTGAGTTAATCCTGATTAACTTTTGGAGTGTGAACAGGACCTTAAAATATTATTACTGCCACTATAGACATGAACAGTGTCAGTCAGAACCAAGTGAACTCTGTCCAGCCTCAAAGTCATGTTCTTTTAGATCCTGAACAAGAAGCAGATAACTTGAACAATACTAGTAATTCTAGTATATATTTAATTTGAACTTCAATTTGTTTAGTTCTGATAATGACAATGTACACAGTGATGTTGGTGATAATTCAGATTTTCCCTTAAGCATGCCTAAAATTTTCAAAGATAATGGCAAGTTTGGGGATGATGCTAACCCCTCCATTGCAAATGCAGTTTACTCAATTTACCAAAAAGAAATCTTCTATATTACTCAATACATGAAAATTCCTGAAAATTGTAGAGCCCTATCATCTCCTCAAGTCAACACTGAGATTTGGCAATTCCTAGACAGAAAAGGGCAACCATTTGCTTATCAAAACTTCAGAAATTAATCAGGGCAGGTTTGATTCCTGTCATTAGTGGGCTGAAAATCTTAGTAAAAAACAACCAGACATTAAAACATTGAGGGAGCTTGTCACTAAGGCACTATCACATAATTTGGACTATCATTTAAAAAAAATGAACGTCTAAACCAAGTATTGATCAACATTACCACCAACTGTGTAACAGATCCAATGCAGTTCATTTGAGGTTGTTCGGGTATGGTGTTGGCAAGAGACTCAAGTAAATCAGCGAAATGCAAAAACTGAACAATAATATGATTTCAAAAAACTTCTGAGACCCTGCCACAGGGTATCATAAAAGTGTTGGAACTGGAATTTAGGATTCAAACAGCACAACTAAAACAGACAATGCCAATCAAAGCAGCCAAGAAGAAGGTACATGTGAGCAAAACGCTGAAGACATCAGGCCCTTTGCAGGAAAACAATTTGAAGGTAAAAACAGTTCATAATGTTATAACTGGAAATGTGTCATTTTCTTGGTCATGTAAAAAAATTTACTCAAGATCCTTGGGTGGTGAGGACAACTATTGCTCATGAAATTGAATTTTATAAAACACCAGTTCAGCTTGTTCTACCTAAAAGAAAAAAATTAATCCTCAGGAAATAGAACTGATTGATGTTGAGGTTAATGAATTATTAAAGATGAGTGCTATCTTACCGGAAATAAAGATTAGAGATCTTGCAAAATTATTGCGGCTCTATACCTCAGCAAAGCATGCAATGCAAGCTTCTATGCACATCTACATATAGATATCTTGATATAGACAGAATTCGAGGTTTGTCAAGATTTAATGATTTTGATGCCTTGATCCAACTTTCATAACTAGCCAAATCTGAAATTAAATGGTGGATTGATAATGTAGAAAAAATTAATGGTTCTCCTATAAGACAAGTTGACAATAGTCCTTATTTAGAACCTGATGCAAATTTTCCAGATTGGAGCAAATTTTTAAATGCTAGATCCAGTCAAGGGAGATGGAATAGGGAAAGTTACATATAAATATTCTTGAGTTGAAAGCTGTTTATTTTTGTATAAGATGTTCAGGTTGCCTACTTTATGATGTTCACATTTGTATTAAATCAGACAGCTTTACTGCAGTTAACAAGTGTGGTTCAATTTTTAAACCTGGCTTGATGTAACTATACTCAATGTCAGAATTAGTTGGAACGTTTAAGAAGGTTGTGAAGAAAAATTGTCTACCGTATTCTTATAAAATAGTGTTATTTTGTAGATTGAAAGAAGTGCAAGTAACTTGCAATAATACTTTTTAGCAATTAAGGTGTATTTAAAGCTGCGCCAAGTTTTATAATCTCTAGGAAGATTTTACATTATAAAATTGGCCATTTATTTGCCGGAATTGGTCCTTTGCATATTATAGCACGAGAACAGGAGTACACATAGGTAAAAATACATAATAAGTAATTTAACTAGAATTAAATAGCATGCAAAAAGGCTTATTGGCACGCTTGAATGAAATTTAAAAAGTAATTCTTCTGATGTACATTGCAAAATGGGGACCAAATAAAAAAAATGTGTGCAAATTTTTAAATTACTTTATCGAGGTCAAATTCAGCGCTTCCGCCAAAAACAAAGATGACCAACTGTCAACATTAAATCCCCCTGAAAAATTCAGGGAAGATAATAGTATGTAAAATGCTTTTGCATAGTGTAAAGCATAAACTGTTAACAGTGGGATAATTCTTTCTTTTGATTTAAAATAAATACAAAGGCGGAAACATACATCTAATTAAAGCTTGAGTATAAACAGCTAAAGGGTTGGTGTGCCAAGAAACAAGTTTTCATATCTACTGAACATAATCATGGACAATTCAATACAGTCCCAGAAAATCTTTTAAGGCACTTGGGTAATACTTTTGAATGGAAGGTAAAAGAATATGTTTTTGAACAAATAGTAGAAAGATTTTTACTTCCAGATCAGTTGTGTTCCAGACCCTGAGGCAGTGTTTTTTGTTGCATTTTCTTTTTCTTGGCATAAATTATAACACCTTAAAATTTTCCTCCTTTCAGTCAGATTCCTACAGTTCTACAGGAGGTAGAAGATGACATCTTAAGAAGAGACTTTTCAATAATACCTTTTTTGACAACTCAGATTTGGTTTCCAAAAATACTGGAATCCTTAGTAGATTTTCACTGGCATTACCAATGTGCTCGAATCTGTTAAGACTAAAGTACTCAATCATCCAATGAACAAATTTTTTAAAGATAACGTTTTTCTTATTGCATGTACCATATTAGCAGATCCCTTGTTAATCAGGTTTTTTTCAAAATCAGTTACCAAAATCATCTCCAACTCTTGGAGACAGTTAACTTAAATGCAATGTATGAATATTCATGAAGGCTGGTTATATTGGTGTAGTGTTAAATTAATTCAGTTAAACCATCTGTAAAACATTTGTTAAAATATCTTTCAATCTTATATTACAATGGTAAATCTTACAGTTGCATTTACTGGCTATGTTTGGTAACAAAACTTTTAAAGATTACCAAATCCTGACAAGGTTTATGAAAGGAATTTTAATTTGAGGCCACTGATTTGTTGGTATTTGTTTACCTGGTTTTAAGTTTCTGGCAACTCTTTTCCATTAACAAAGTTAACCTTAAAAAGGTTAACTTTTAAATGTGAATTTATTGGCTCTGGCTTCAGCTCAGAGGTCTCAGACTCTTGCTGCTTTAGAAAGGAGTCTTATTGTTCAGCACAAATATCACATGGTGAAAATTGGCATTTTATTAAAAACATCTAGACCAAAACATACTGATAAAAATGGTATAATTTTCTGCTATGATAAAAGAAATTGTGTCCTGTTAGAATTGATAGAACAAGGAAGTTTAAAAAAGTATTAATTTTGTTTAAAATTAAAAAAAAGGTGCTACTAGTTCTACAATTGCCAGACTGTTAAAAATTGATTTTGCTAAATCTGGAATAGATGCATCAAAATTTAAAGGAGAGCACCTAGTAGCCTTCGGGATGTATGCAATCCTCGTTAAATAATTAAAGCATGAAATTAAATTTAAAGCTTACTCTACAGTAGTACAGCAGCTTCATCTGCCTTTAATGCTGAAATTTCTTTAAATGATGTATTAAAAGCTTATGACTTGAGTTCAGCACAAACGTTTAGTAAGTTTTATTATAAAGAATAAAAGAATCTACAGTTTCACAGGTCAATCATGTTAATACTGAAAATTATACTCAAAATATGTTAAATTTTGTTTCACAGTGATTCAGGAAGAATCGTGGGCACACTACAGATGAAGTTGTTGTGAAGCTAGATAATGTTGTAAATTTTAGGTTTTGATTTCTCAAGCATCTCTGGTTGACATGGATGCTGTATTATGCGATTATGTTGTTGGAATTATTATTTGTGTTTTATTATAAGAAATGTAGTTCAGATATTCAGTGGGATACTTGTGTTTATTTGACAGTGTGACAATAATTCAGATATCAGTGGGATACTTGTGTTTATTTGACAGTGTGACAATAATTCAGATATTCAGTGGGATACTTGCATTTATTTGACAGTGTGACAATAATTCAGATATTCAGTGAGATACTTGTGTTTATTTGACAGTGTGACAATAATTCAGATTTTCAGTGGGAAACTTGTGTTTATTTGACTGTGTGATAATAATTCAGATATTCAGTGGGATAGTTGTGTTTATTTGACTGTGTGATAATAATTCAGATATTCAGTGGGATAGTTGTGTTTATTTGACTGTGTGACAATAATTCAGATATTCAGAGTGATAGTTGTGTTTATTTGACTGTGTGACAATAATTCAGATATTCAGAGTGATAGTTGTGTTTATTTGACAGTGTGGTATTATTAATTAATCTGAAGTTAAAACTTTGTTTAACATTAACATATTTTTGTATGTAATTGTGCATGGTACATGCATTTCTTTGATTCAAGATACAGGTGTCATTTTGGAAAAGCTATCTTCCAAATAAATGTTATTCATAAGTTTTTTTTATTTTTTCAATACTAGACAATAAAATTTGGACAAAACAGAAATTCCAGTAAAAATTGATTGGTTCTATTCTTGTCTTTGTGGGTTCCTTACTTTCTTATTTAGCTTCTTTTAAATATCTTTTTTGTTTGAAGCATTTATTGAGCTGTAAAGATTCAATTATTAATATATTTATAGCCTAGGATTATGTAATATAATGTATCCGTATCCAAGCATCTCATGAAAGATGTGCGAGAAAACGATCATTATATGAAGAAGCCTAACAGCTTCACATGTTATTTATTACTCTCCCTTTCATTCTCACTGTAGTCTCCAATAAATGCTTTTTGCTCTGTTTTAAAAAAATCACTCAGCTTTGAATAGGCATGGGACTTGGTACAAATTCATTTCTTAACCCTTGAAGCACTGAAGCTTCTTCATAAAATTTTCCTCCTCCCACACATCTCTCATGAGATTCTTGGATAAAATTACATTGTAAACAGTTGACTTTTTTATTCTTTATGCAAATTTCTAGGTTTAAACAGACACTTCATTGGTTTATAGAAATGTGACATTTTACACTAACACATGGCAGTATGTAACAATTAACTGCAACACCCTGGCTAGCAGAATCTCATCAAATTGTTGCACTTTACTCCACAATAGACATTGTCTTGTAAATATGGATAAAGATTTTTTAACAGTTTTTAATAATCAATTTTGTTCAGCATTCAATATAATAAAATTAATAAAACATAACAGAGTGTGTTGTGAGAGCAGATTGTTATCCCTTTAAATTATTGTCATTCTCTGCTTTGCATCAGTTGACAATGTATTTCTTGGGATAAGAATATGCTCCCACATTCTCTCTGTTTTGTGTTATTTAATGATGCCTATTTTCTACCCCTGCTTCAAAAACCTACTACTTTTTTACTGATAAACAGTTTATTACTAGTGCAAAGAAAAAAAAAGAAAATCTACTCGTTTGTTTTCTCTGTGTAGATCAAGTAAGGCAATTTGTGGTCAGATTTTCTTGAAAAGACAGGTGCTCAAAGTTTCCTAACCAAATTTTGTATAATTTTATGCTATGCAATTTATAAATGTTCACTGTACATGTGATAGCTCCTGGATTGTATGAGAGTTTCTCCGATTCAACCCTTATTCATTCAGGTTCCTGAATGGGTAGAAAATCTTCATAAATCTAAATTATTTCAAAAAGGAGAAATTACAGCCCATAAATCCACATCTGATATTTAGCTTTGGTATTTTTGTGTGTTTATAATTATCATCTTATCAACTGATAATTAAATGTCAATCTACGAAAAAAATTTTAAAAACATTTTCAACTAAAATTGAGAATGTTGAAATTTGTGTAGCCGTTTTATCTTAACTTTAACTTGGCAAAGACCATTATACACACTGATTCGTACATGTTTGGATATCATCCCACAAAAAATCATGATATGTATAAAATCTTCTTGTTAAATGTTGTCTTCCATGGCGAAACCCCAGTTAAAAAAAACACAATTTTACTTCGTGGAAAGCTTGGTTAGTGCCTTGTTGTTGGAACATGGCACCTCAATTTAAATCGCCCTTTAAACTGATCAAACCTGGGCTAAAATTCATTCCAATGCATCTATCTTTAAAATGAAATTTACCTTCTTAAAATTCATCAACTTTTCTTGAAAACATGGCGTACTTAAAGGGACTGTATTGTGTATTTTTCGCACTATTTTTGCATGTGTTCTACCTTCCAGGGTGAACTAGTGGTTTGACACCTCTGTGGCACTTGAGTTTGTAAAATCTAATCATTTTATTTGTTAAATAGGAAAGCTTTGAAAAGTTTTGACATTTGTTATTTATAGTACTTTCACTGGAGTAATGTCAGGGCAAATATAAAAAAATTGTATTCTGCTGTTACTGTATGAATGGATGTTCATGTCATTTGCACAATATTCTTTTGCATTAATAAATAATACTGCATTATTTTTGTAAAATATTGCAATAATTCGTTAAAATATTGCGATATTTTGTTAAAATTTTTATTGATTTAACAGTTGTTTAAATAAAAGGGTGTGAATTTGCTGATATCTCCCTGTCCATCACTGATTGATCAATTCCTCCTTAACCTTCATTGGGCAATAATTAAGCCATATTCAGGACAGGAACAGTTAACAAACAATAAATCAATATGTAGACTGTGAGCAGGGGACCAGCTAGGGAGGGAATTTAAAACTGCCACTGGAAAATTATGGGTTGGATAAGATCAGAATGTTTAGCTTTCATCCATCGTCTTATTGTGTTCATCAACTTACTGTATAAAAATAGGAGATGTGGCATGATTGTTCATGAGACAGCCATCCACCAAATAATGTAAGAATTAAACTTGTACAGGTCCCATTACAGTCTTCAATAATGAACTTGAGTCCTTACCATAATGGAAGCTGTAAATGGCCCCAAAATACAAATTGTGAAATTATGAATAAAGCACAACACTCCACTTAATCTATTGAAAAAATGGGTAAAAATAACAATAAATGACTATTAAAACAACTACAACCACTGGACTGCAATTTTCTGGTTTGGGACAGACACATTAAGTATATGGTGGGGTTTAACCAGTTTGTGAGTGCTCAACTCTCAGCCTAACCCGGGAAGTGGTGTGACAATACAGCAAGAAAAACACATAAAAAAATAAGTTGAAATTAATTTTACACTTGAACAAACTGTGTCCGTCACATAACTCAGTTCATCTGATTTATGTGGCCATTATATTATTGTATCCAGGACATTAATATGTCCATCATATTTCTGTGTTTGTTTGACATAGTATTCATTTGTTCCACTTTCTTATGTCAACAAGTTGCAGTCATATAATGCTGCTCTTTGTAGTTAAATACTTATTGTTGTTAAGGTACACCTGTAGATTTTGATACTTATTTGTTTAACTTTCACCTTTTTTAGTCAGGATGAAATCAGGAGGGTTTGATACCAACAAAACTTGTTAAACCATGTATTGCATTTACCTGTCTGAAATCTGTAGTTTTTCTTTGTGTTGTTGTTATATATGTACATAAGAACAATAAGGCATTCCACATGTATCTTTACATAGGCCCTTGTGATTTATTGGGGGAGATATGATTAAGATCTCCTCACTATGGATGTTATTCCACCCTTGTTGATGACCTGGGACCTCCACAGCTAGGTTTTTAAACCTTTTTTGTCTTGCCTGAGATGAAGTCACGAAAGTGAGACATAAATTTTACTTTCCTGCAGCGGTAGCGTTATTTTTTTTGAAAGCTCTATATCTCTGAAAATATTCATGACAGGTTGACCAAAGTGAGTGTGCTGATAGTTTGTGATATGAAATTATCGACCAACCACATGACCTTGGTCCTTGACCTACTTTGCATGGTTCATTGACTCTTAAATCTCTAGTGTCAAGTTTTCATGCTTAGGTCAGTTTCTCAGTAACTATACATGATAGGTCTGCAATATTGGGTATGCTTATACATTATTAGGAGTACATGTCAGTCTGCCAGATTTCTTTTGTCCTTGACCTCATCTTCACAGTCCATTTATAAGGGTCAGGTTTTCATGCTTAGGTCTATTTCTCATTTACTATAAGTGGTAGGGCAACAATATTGGGTATGCTTATTGATTTTAAGGCATACATGTCAGTCTGCTGCATGTCTTTTGTCCTTGACCTCATTTTCACAGTCCATTGACAAGGGTCAAGTTTTCAGGCTTAGGTCTATTTCTCATTTACTATTAGTGGTAGGTCAACAATATTGGGTGTGCTTATTGATTATTAGGAGTACAT
>JAULBM010349366.1:0-12216 GCA_032357055.1 Geukensia granosissima | reverse complement strand
TGCTCTTACTCCTAAATGCTGTGTGCTTAGCGGAGAAGCAGCATATACCAATTTTAATGTCTTTGGTTTGACCTGGCTGGGGATTGAAACCATGACCCTCCACACTCAAGCAAGCACGTAACCATTTCACCACTGAGGCAGTCACAATTTCTATGGTAGAGTAAAATCTTTTTTTACTCATGTTTTATTTGTGATAGTTTTCAAACTAGTTTTCTACTAACTTATCCATGTAAGGTTGGAAATTTCACTCAACATGAGAAATAATGCAGTATTTTTTCTAGGCCACAGAAAAACAAAGCCTCCAATTGTAATCAATGTAGGCATGGTTCAATAAGTTACCAGACAACAATAATTATAGAAATATTTACGTCTGAAATTTTCACAACTCTGTCTGATGAAGAAGTAAATAATTGAAACCATGAAGATGATGATTCTGATAACAACGTTACAATGGTTCTACCTGGAATAGAAAAATTTATAACTTTAAATTATGTACAATGTTGTCTATTAGTAAGTGTGTGTGAGGATACAGTTTTTGCCTATTTTGTTAAAAATTCTGCTGAGTGCATGGTAATTTTAGTTTCCTGTATTTAGTCAGTCAACTCCACACACAAAAATTTAATCTGATATGAAATTCAATGTTCTGTTCATATAGCTCTGTCTTGTACAACCTCCAATCAAAATCAAAACAAATTTGTGCACAATAAAATTCAAATCCTTTATTATTTCAATTAAGGGCCCAAAAGGGGCAATATGAAAGAGTACAGTTACACAATAAACTGAGGAAAAGAGTTGCTTGATTAATAGAAAGACACATTACAAATACAGTATCCATGTAATTTTTTGCATGTATGTACTTATGTAATAATTAAGTATAGGGATAAGTGCTTTTCATTGCTGCACTGTCTTGCATCGACTTATCAGTAAAACCCAAACAGGAAAGCAACTTTTACAAAATATATCTTATTTTAAATGGAACTCGGGTTTTCTGAAATAAAATTTTTACAAGAGTTTTGTAGTGGTATAATTCTCAGATCCTTCTTGTTATTTAAATCCTCCAACATATGAGACTTTCAAAATCTGTAAATTACTTAGAAGAAAACTGGTATTTCTGGCAATGTCTTATTCATATTCAAAATTCTGCTATTATGTACTTACTTCCAACTAACATGAGAGGTAATAAGAAAAGCAGAGGTAGACATAAACAACATAGTGATCTCTTCCTTCTAAAATGGAAACAAAACCTTATAATTAATAACAAGATTGCATTCCTCATGATTACAGTGCTAGAATGTTTACTTACTATTAATTAAGAAATTAATTCGATAATTTCTACTGCCAATATTGTGACAGAGAAGAGGATCAAGAAAACTCACATTTTGAATTTTGGTAGTTTTATAGCATTGGAACATGCTCAGTAATTATATAAATAAATCTTACAATATTGGCAGTGGAAAAAAATAAGTACACACAATTATTATTTAATTTACATAAAACTCTTGTAAAAAAATTGTGTAAATGTTTTAAGGTCTTATTGACATTAATTAAATATCTCTTCTCTTTATATACATTTTTGTCTGCTCTTTACAAATAACAGTACCCTAAATTATCAGAAATATTGACTGCATTACTTTCAGATCAACTGAGTTCTGCAACTTACCAACATTAAAGACAATATAAACTATATCATGAGTTTTAAGCCTACCTGTTTTCATTCTGCATTGTGTAAGATAATAAATAAATATAAGCAAATACATATTTGGTAATTTTTCAAAAGATTGATATGGTGATTTACAAAAACAGCATTATGCAATCAATTATTGTTGTGTCCAAAAATTAACAGTGTTTTATGTTAAAAAATGTTCATACTTACTTTTTTAAAATCCATGTATCAACTAAAATGAAATGCATAATGAAATACTGCAGGAGGTTCCATGATGTATTAGTGATAGATTTCCCTACTGTATAAACATATTGTCCTGATAGAGTCCACAACATATAATGTAAAACAGAGAATATAGATGATACAACAGTCCACACAACATTAGTCACAGGTCGTCCTATACTGTTCCATATTGGTGTTACTATTGGACTGGCCACATATGACACTGATTCTGAAAAGAAATAATAAAAATAAGTAACATCATATGAAAAATCCTGATTTTGGAAAAAAAATCAAAATTTGTTAGATCATACAAAAATTTTGTGTCTTTTAAGTGTGCAAGTACAAAACTTGCTGGATCCAAATGAAAAATATTACAGCCTGAAAGAAAGCTTATTATTATTAATTTTAGGGATGTATATTTAGAGGGATAGGTAACTTGCAAGTTGTCTTTTTCAAACTGATAAAAAGGCCAATTCTAAGCAAAAAATTTGCTGAATTTATTAATGTACATGTAAATATTATCATGTTATGAGATAATGTTAATAAAATGTCTATTTTACTGAAAATAATTTTGTTTTTGAGCTTACAAGTCTTGATTCTCTACATATTTACAACATTTAACAAAGAATTTTAAAGAGTAACCAATCCCTCTGTTATATACATCCCTGTTAATGTGCACCATTTTCTTTTGGTAAGTTGTTCTTTTATTTCCTGTACAATTAAAATTTTTCAGGTCAACTTGTTTGATTTTTCTGATAGTTTTTCCCTATAATAAAACTTATAATAGTCCTCAATACAGTGATTGCAAGTCAAGTATAGATTTCTTTTTAACCTACAATGCAAAAAAAAAAAATATAATACAATTCTTTTAATAAAAGATTAATTAATAAATTTCTGTGCATTAATTTACCAATAACAGTGGTTACAACCGTTGTAGTAACACTTGCATCACTGCTGGATGAACTTGAACCTCTCGAAGAATAGTCACTACTGCTACTACGTGTTGATGGATTCATCAATGACCATTCAGATTCTATAAAAAAGTTATGAAAACAGATATTACCAGTAACATACAAGAGTTGATCTAAGGCAATATACTTTTGCAATGCTTCTATGTCCCTGTTTGTTCGAAATTTGCTAGTATGGTTTATATTTATGACAAATCAGCATTCTGATGTCAGCAGAGATCAGGGAACTTCAGTCTTCTGTAGATAGCCTGACTAACGAGGTAAAATTTGACTTTGGACCAATGGATTTTGTTTTGGGCTTAACCTATGGAATGGCAGTGTACTAATCTCAGAATTTGTAAGAAAATACTACAAATTCATCACTACAATTTTTAACATGGTCCTTTTCTTGATACTCCTAGAATTCAGTTAAAATTGACTGCAGATAAACAAATCATAAAGACTTTGACAAAATTAAATGACCGCCTGCCCCTAAAATAGTAATATCGATCTATATTCAGTCAAGATATAAAAAAATTTGAGAATCTGGTCAAATGGAAACCATTTTGATCAGCAGATATTAAATGGGTAATCTTTAGCATGATTCAGAAAAATATTTACATATACTTGCTTAAAGTACTTTTGTCTAGTTCACGTATGACATACTATGATGCAAATATTTCCAAGAGTGTTTTACCAGTATTAATTAGCCAGACAGACTTTATCCTGAACTAGTACTTAATTTGCTTGAAAATTTGAAATATTGAACGCTCATTTTTATTATGAAGCAGAGACCTTAAGCAATCCTCTTTTGCCTTCAGTTTCATAAAATACCTCAATTTGAGGATTTCTTCCTTAACTCTAAACTGACCAATCAGATGTCAGCATTTTTAAGAATTGAGGAAAACTCCAGGACTTGAGGAGAATCTTAATTTAAGATGTTTTATAATACTAAAGCCAGTGTCTCCATGAAAGGTAACATGACACAGGTCTGATTGATGTGTAAGTTATGAATAATTATTTGACAATATTATCCTGCATATACAGGAAATATAGAATTCATTATTTACTCAATTCAGGAAATTGGAACATAATTGAATTCTTGCTCTATATTAAAAAGACTAACCTGATAATTCTTCTGAGTCCAAACCTGAAAAACAATAATAAGTCAATAATGATCTGATTGTTATCAGGTTTTTAAACACAATGTTCTTTGTGTTGATTTAAAATGTTGAATATACACAAAATTTGTGTATTTAATATAATGTAACAGTGCAAATTGTGACTGCTATACAATGAATGATTTCTTTATCATTTTTATCAAATATGACAACATTCAAATGCTATTATTTCCTTATGTCAACAATCAAAAGTAATACAATTTAAATTTAATTTTTAAAAGAAAATATAAGACTTTTTTTTAACTTTTGGGGAAAACCGACCTATTTTTACCCTTCACAACTTACCATACATATGATTTATAACAGCTGCTTTTTTCCTTCCTCGCTTCTTGGTTGACTGTGTTTCTTTCATTCCTTTCTCTACTGTTTCTTTCATTCCTTTTTCTTCACTATCATCTCCACTGAACTCTTCCACAAGTGTTCTCTTTATGGTTGTAATGTCTGTGTAACTACTGTTTGCTCTGTTTGAACCTGTTGTCCCATATTCTGACCCCCTACTGTTTGAGGCTAGACCTGCAGAATTGTACTCCTTGGCTGACATTAAAGATCTCCGATTTCTTGACCTTGTGTCAGTATTTATATGATTCTTGTTTAAAATTTGTGACCTTTGACTTCTGTAAGTCAAGGCCTCGTATTCCTTCCCTGACATTAATGATCTTCGATGCTTCATTTTTTCAATCAAAGTCTTTTTATTCTTCAAGCTGTGACCTGATCTAAGCAACATTCCATCTTCAAGAACTGCAAAGCAAAAAGTGAACCAAACTACATTTATAATTACATGGTTTTTTTTTTAATTGAACACCAGAAAGGGGGATAACTTAGGCTGTGTTTTTACAAAAATTATATACATAATCTTGTGGAATTGAACACCAGAAAGGGGGATAACTCTGGTTGTGTTTTTACAAAAAACTGCTGGTTAAAAACTCTAAAAAGTTCCTACATAAGACTCTTAAAATGAACAATCTTGGATTATTCACCATTTATGCAGGAGAGTTGTAAAAGCATATCACAATTTACTATTAATTATTAATAATTAGCATAAAATACTGTAAATAAGTCTCCTGAGTGTTATAAACTTACCACCAGTTTTAGATTGAACACAGATTGACTCAAGCATTTCATCCCGTAGAGTTTCTAACATCAGTAATACATATAAATCACAGGAAATTTTGTAATTTTAAAAAAATGTTGGGCAAACTAATATCACATTATTGTTACATTAGTTTTTTAGTTTTCAGAATGCCTTTCTATTATCTGAGGTGAATACACCAAATTCATCAGGTTATCTCTATTTTTTTCTGCATCACATACTTTAGGGAATTGCAATCATTGAAGTTAAGACTTCTCAAATATATCTTCCTGCTCATACATTATTAAAAAATTACAAATCCTAAAATGAACTATTTTCTTAATCTGTATAGTCCTCTTCCCTAACAGCAACCTTCATCAATAGCAACCCCTTCATTGGAACTAATACATACCGGTACTGATCATTTCCTTATCAGTAAAGAAAGGTCTCTTGACACTGTCTTCATTGCCCCTCATCAGAACCCTCAATGACACCTCCCCAAAATTCTCTATCTGTTAGAACTTACTAGTTCTTACACGGTCTATTTTCTTCATTTGTACTGCAGTCACTAGCATTAACATCCCCCCCATTACACACATTTATTCTCCCTTACCAGGCTTGGTATTGACTATTTCCTAATCAAGTAAAATAAGTCCCCTATTCAATACCCTAGACCCCCACTGATAAAAGCCTCCCAAACATCTATTAGTACTTACCAGTCCTGATATTGACTTTATCCTTATCAGTATACATGTAGTAAGTCCCTTCATCAATACTCTAGACCCCCACTGATGAAAGCCTTCCAAATACTATTAGTCCATACTAGTCCTGATATTGACTTTATCCTCATCAGCATACATGTAGTTAGTCCCCTCATCAATACTCTAGACCCCTACTGAAGAAAGCCTCCCAAACATCTATTAGTACTTATTAGTCCTGATATTGACTTTATCCTCATCAGTATACATGTAGTTAGTCCCCTCACCAATACTCTGGACCCCCAACTGATGACAGCCTACTTATTAGTCCTGGTATTGACTATTTCCTCATCAGTATAGTAAGACCCCACATTAATACTCTAGACCCCCACTGATGACAGCCTTCTTACTAGTCCTGGTATTGACTATTTTCTCAGCAGTATAGCATGACCCTTATCAATACTCTAGACCTTTCACTAATGACAGTCTACTTACTAGTCCTGGTATTGACTATTTCCTCATCAGTATAGTAAGACCCCTCATCATTTTCAATTTCTTCTTCATCCTCATCAGTACTATAGTCCTCCATGGCTTGGTAAACCCCTTTCAGCTGTCTTCTCTTCATGTTGGGCATTTTATAATATTCACTTTTCACTTTCCGTCGATAGCTTGGGCTATAAAATTAAGATTATATAATGTGTCTTTGACATTAATGAAAATAATTCTAAAACACAATGTACACATATACTTCCTGTAAATTAATTACACAAATATTATAAATGGAAATGGTTACGTCAATACAATGTTTACGACAGTAACAGATGTATACTGGAATAAGTGTGAACAGAGCAATTATAAGGCACACCCAATGTACATCTCACTCAAATCAAATCACCACCAGAGGATGTCTTTGAAGTTTGTCAGTAACAATATATTACAGGATGAAGTTACTTTTTCTATATACTGCTTATTATTACATATTATAAAATGTCATTTAAACTGGGGAAAGAGAAACATGAAAATTTAATGATTAAAAACTGCAAATTATCAACATTTCTTCATTTAGTTAGATCTGTTAAGTCACAATGTATTCATTCCTAAATAGTATCTTATGTCTGCATATTTATACTTTTTAATCTATTTTATATTTTTCTGAGTCTCCATGATAATGGAAGATTATATTCTATTCATGTTTCAGTTACTTCTTTAATAAAATCATTAAATTAAAATATTTTGGTCTTACTGATAAACTTTAGAGCTGGACCATTTCTTGCATTTTCTTGTGAAAATGAGTCATTTGCAAGGTTAATGTAATCTATCTAATTGGTCATTAATGAGACTAAAATTGGTAAGAAGTGTCCATATTTATTACACACCCACTGGGAATTTCAACAATATGTAATTATTTACAGGATAGTATTAGATAAATAAACATAACCATCCCAAGTCAAGATTTACTGAAATGGATGAAGATTTCTATCATGAGTGTCTATGGAAATAACCTTGATGCCCTTAAGAGTTAGTTAATATATAGCTTTCACTTTAATTTTAATTTGCTTTATTAAATATTAAAATTTTAAGCCTGTTATACAAATCAGTGAAAATTACACCTCCAAATTTATTTCATGATTGAACAGTTCATATAACTGAAATACTTTAAAAATTACAGATTCATTCAAGTGATGTTAATGCTGATATTACAAAGTCTGTCAGGTACTCAATGTCCTATTTCATTTAAAAAATCTGATTATTATTGAGGTACAATAATCCTCTTTTATTAATCCCTAGTGTCCACTTTATGTCCTGTAATATTTTAATAATAATTTGAAATTTTTACCTGTTACAGGTGTGATGAAGATCAGACAAACATCCTTAGGTTACACATGTACAATGTATAACATGCTTCAATTATTACCTTGGTACAACTAAAAGACCCTACAACAATTTAAATGTGCCCTAAATACATATAAATATTACCCCCAATGTGAAAGCTGAACCAAAACCAAATCTTACAGCTAAAACTTAAAGCTAAGAACCGCAAAGTTTCTTTTCAATTTTCTATTTAATATGTTATTTATATCGATTTCATTTCCATGTAAAGGTCATCAAACCAACAATAAAAATTCATTTCCACTCACTTACGATGAATTTCTTTAAGATTTTTTTTATTAACAAGCTTAAGGCAGTGACTTATAAATGTATCTGCTTTAGGCAAAAAAAAATAAAAATAATAAATGTGAAACTTAAGGAAATGTGACATGGACTTATAAAGAATGTCCTTCGTTTGGATCACTGTTCATTGTTGCAGGCCTATTACTTGCAGATTTTGGTTGTTTCTAATTTAGATTTTTGGATTGCTGTCCATTGTTGCAGGCCTTTACTTGTAGATTCTGTTTGTTTCTTATTTAGATTTTTGGATTATTGCTGTCTGATAAGACAATCACATAAAATATCTTATGTCTATACTTAATTTTTTCAGGAATCATACATGAAATATATATTTTACTACAGAATAAACAATAAAGAGTCATTAAATAAAAACAAGTGTGAATTCTAAATTCAGATTTTTGCCACAAATAAATGTGGATTAAAAAAAACAACTTAGTCAGTAGACTGAGAAAAAGAGGTCAGACAGATATATTAACAATTATCTTTCTAAACAAAGGTGACCTGTTATGTAGGAGTTTTTCCAAGGACAATGTCATGGATTTTGGCCCCATCTAAAACAAAGTTCAAGGACATTGGACACTTGACAAACTGACATCTAAATATAAATTTGCATCATATAAACACTCAACCAGAAAGCTTACAAGATAATAAGATCAAGGTCACATATAATTTTTAATGATTGTCAATTCATATCTAGTACATGTGAAAATTAAATCAAGGTCACATGAACCCAACAAATACTAACAACAGACCATACAATGTAAACTGTAAGTGTTTGTCAAGGTATAATACTTGTTGGCCATAAATGTGACTCACATGTGTCATAAGATTTTTGAATTCACTCAACCATGATACAAAGGACAAGGTTAAATGACAAGTGCATGTACCCACCAAGAACAACCTTAATACCAAATATTGTTATTACCTGTAGAAAGTTTACCCTGCCACTGCAAGAAAGAAATCATGTCTTAATTTATGCAACTTTCATTGAAAGTGAGATAAAAGGCTTCAGTATTTCAATCACAGTAAAACTAAAAGACTGTCATTCAAAAAGAAAAACATTTCTAAGACTTATTAATGTTGTAATTAACTGACAACATGCTCTGTTTACCAATTATACATCTAAAGTACTCTTAACTTGGACAAGGAGTTGAATACATCTCTTGAGGACAGATTAAAATTCATTCAAACCATTCAATAAAGACATTAGCAAGTGATATGACATTCCCATTCAATGTTGTGTAGTGACAAGTAACAAGATATTTTTCTGAGGCTGACAGGGAACAACAAGAACTGTTAACAATAACAATCTAACACCTACAATCTCATCAATCATAGTATAGGTGTAACTTTCACAGGTAACCATGCAATAAGAGAAAGATATTTTATCAATGACAAAGTTGGAGAAAGCATTGATGGTTATTTTTATAAAGCCTTGTGCAGTTACAATGCATTTTGTACTGCTTATGTATGAAATTTAAAACTCACATTTAAATATACTCTAGATATCATAGTTATAAAATCTTCAATCAAGTGTGACCTTCATTATAATGAGATTATGTAAATGTGACTAGAAGTATAATTTCATACACAAACAATACAAAATATTTTTGAAGAATCATTCAAAACTTGATATAGATCAGTAAAAAGGTTAATCTTATCTTAACCATAAAAAAGTCAATAAAATTAATGTTCTCATTTTGTTATTCAATGTTTTATAACAGTACCTGGGTTGAAAAGTCAATTTCTGCCTTTGATCTGTGTAATAAATATCAAGCTTAAATTAAGTTATAGACAAATTGATGAGAATGACACATTTAAGGTCAAGGCAAAAAAGAAAAAGTGGTTTTTAAAATTTCTTATTCAAACTAAGGAGGTTGACCTTAATGATCAACCTACACTTTTTATGGCAAATGAACAAATTTGTTTAGTGGTACATAAACTGCTTATTTGTATATATGTCAGAATTGGTTGATTTTCATCAAAATGCAATAAAATCCAGCAATCACCACATACCTGCTGCTAAATATATACATTATGTTTGCATTAATACAGGTACATTACACCAATTCTATAGTACCCATCTTTAATTATACAATTATAAGTATTGATGAGAAATAACACACAATTTTACACATCAATATACAAAACAATGTAACATACCTCCTTGAATAGGTGTAATCAGTAGGCTTCATGCTAAAAATAAAAAATGCAACTAATTAGCATATTGCATGTCTTACCCTGAAGGTGTATCTACTTCAAACAGACTATTTTCTAATGGTGTGTATTTCTAAACAGGTGTAAATAACATGTAATACATACTAGTATCAAATTTACTTACTCCATCCTTTCAAAAGATGCCTGCAGTGTATCACAGGGCTACCCTCCCTTTTGATTGGATGCAGACATTAAATATAGAAATATCCATTGGTTAAGGGTGATTTCACTTATTTTATTGCTTTTTTACAATTTTTCTCATAAAATTGCAAATGAGTTTCATATGGTCTGATGGACAAAGCTTTAGATTGGATTCAATTTATTATTATGTAATATTTTAACAGCATCTATACTACTGCTTGCTTGGATCTCAGCCCTGTGTGTTTTGACATATGAGTGGTGGCCAAACAAAAAAAAACATACTGTCAACTTTCAATTATCTACATGTCATCTCTCCAAACCTGATATGGAAATTCACTTTTTAAATAGTGACTAATAGGCTGGGGACAAGCTTGTTGAGCAAGGAAATCCTAACAAATATTGCATTTGAGTCAATACTTATACTGAAAATATTGGAACCTTGTTTATATTGCAGATTACTGGTATTAAAAAATTATGGTTTATCTATATTTTGGGTTAAAAATATATAATTCCTCAGATTGCCAAAATTAAGGTTTCAAAATATCTTGCCATATGATGTGTTAAATGATGTTTTTTTCATCAGTAAACAATTACATTTAATTGTTTTCATGTTTAAATTGCGAAATAACAAAAGAAGTTTTTTTTTTTTTTTGGTGGGTGGTAGGATTTGTTAAGATGTTTCGTATTTCTGATATCATCTTGGTTGGTGGGGAGATGCTGGATACAATTTTGTTAAAGGAAAATCAAAGAATTGTTCCATCAGAGTTTGTTAAAGGAAGATCAAAGACTGTTCCATCAAAGTTTGGTCACAATTGCAATAGTTTCTGACAAGAAAATTTTCAAGTGCATTTCACATAAGGTTCTATTTTAAACTAAGTTCAGCTGTAGCAGCCACTTTGGTTGGTAGAGGATGATATAAAAACCATTCCAACAAAGTTTGGTTGCAATTGGCTTAGTAGTTTCAGACAATAAGATTCTTTTTATATACCCCCCCCCCCTTTTCCCTTTTTCTTTGTTTATAAATGCAGACGGGGATGGGAAAAATTTGGAAGGAACCAGCAATGTTTGGTCCAAATTGGCTGAGCAGTTTCAAGGAAAAAATTTTTTTTTTGCAATTATTGAACAAAAGATGCAAAGTGATGAGAAAAGCCTAAGCTCACATGGCCTATTAGGGCAGGTGAGTTAAACCAGAGTCTCCATGGAGCCCGTAATTTCTCACCTGGCAAATTTTTTGTTGAACTGTGTCTGATTAGCATGGGTCAATTAGAACACATAATTCTTGTGAGAAACACATCTGAAACATCCATACCATGTTTACTTTCAGTTGATGTTTGCTAAGGAACTATACATGCATGATAGCAAGTCATGTAGTATCTGAGAAATACTAATTGATAAAATGAAACCAAAGTCAACGGTGAAATGTTGGTCAATAGACTATTTTTGGTTCCATCCTGTTAGTCTACAAATGAAACATTTATACAAAAATACAATGATAGTTGGTCACACAGTATGTGAGAACACGAAACTGACATTTTAGAGTCGATGATGGAGGAGTGACCAATCTGTAAGATTAACAATTGGCAAGCCATACAGTATGTGACAAAATGAGTCCAAGGCAAAGCTTAACTAGAATCAATGATGCATGAAAAGTAGGCCAATATGACCTATTTTGGCTTGATGTTGGAAGATTCCTCAAAAAGGATCTGCACATCAAGCTAGATGATGGCACATCTGTTTCTGAGAAAAAATTAGTCACTGATGCATGGAAGTAGTTCAAGGTGATCTATTAAGGAAACCAGAGGCTCCATGGAGCCTGTAATCACTCACATGGAAAACTTGGAATGTTTTTGTTACACTGTCTGCATGTTTGCAATTTCATATGATTGCAAAGGACTAACTGATTAAAATG
>JAULBM010349355.1:0-12216 GCA_032357055.1 Geukensia granosissima | reverse complement strand
TACCGCTACGCCACGGTGACAACCTAAAATAGTTGTTCCTATGACGTGCTTATAAACGTCATGCTTTGCACACACAGCATATAAAAATACTTTTTATTTGTTTTGGTCGCTCTAAAGCTGGTCACGAGGACTTGGTATTCCACCTTTGTTGAAGGCCTTGAAAGCTTAGATTCAACAATTTTCCTCCGTTTTTACGGAGATAGAGTATGGTTTCCTTGGTGTTAACCATGTTAATATTCCTTTTATACCCATTTTATACATAGTAAGACAAATGTCACTTAATGAATGAACACGTTTACGTAACGTTATTTTTTATGTTAACGCGTTTCTTTCGGTCACCGTCTAATTTTTAACCAAGCTTCACCGTTCGTCATGACAGTTTTCGACCTGTTCCCTGGTCATCGGATGTTGATTTTTCATTACAGTGTATGTTCGTATTGCTTTAACGACAAGTGTTTATAATATAAGAATAGCTGTGTTTGTATTAGTCTTGGGCATGTAATGTCACACCAGGGGTCAGTATTCCTAGTTAAGGGGACGAAACATATACAATTTGAAGAGGAATCTTACAATTTTTAATTATTTTATTCATTTTAAGGGGAGAAAACGTACCATTAGCCACCCCCCTCTGGATTCGCCCCTGCATACCTTAGTCTTGGATATGTGTTGTCGTAACTTGTATTGTTGAATTACTGGCATAGTTATTCTTTGTGTGTGTACTGTCATAGTCTGAGGTATTGTTGATTGTATTTCGAATTTAAATACAACTCTGGCTGAAAATTGGACCTAAATTGAACAGAAAAATCAAATCGGCGAAAATAAGAAAAGATACCTTTTTTATACCAGTTATTACGTGCGAAACCAACCGAACCCCACTATGTAAATTCAACGAAAATGGGGGTATGGCCATTTGGTCCTAATTTAATTTACCGCCAAATTTTAAAAGTTGTTACTATATTTAAACTTTTATTGGATAGCACGACTGTTTATTTTCACCTATTGGGATATTACCAAGATTTTTCAAGATTTTCAAGATTTATCAATAAATAACCTCAGACACGAATTGCACAAGAGGACAATATATACAATGACAAAACATATTTTGAACAAATTTATTTACATTATCTTACCATATTTACAGAATAGAGCCCAAGTTAGTCTTGTTTGTATAGATAATGCAAAAGGTATTACTGTATTCAAAATGGGTAATGAGACACGGTCAGATATAAATGCCACCAAATGATAAGTTATAAATGAGTTACAAATAATAATCCGGGTGTTTTTTATGTTACACGGTTAAATAAACTACAGGGACAGTTCAACAAGCAACACGAAAAAGAGCTTCCAAAACGTGAGATTGCTTGGATTAGAAAATCGTCTGGGTAAAAATTGTAATATCATGGATTGAAGGAATATGTATCGAACTTCGACGGTCAATGCTATGGATTAAACGCAATAAAAAAACTCACGACAGACATATCAATTGAAACAAGTGTAAACATAATCGCAATACTGTTTCAACTCAAAGCCTTGTATCTATTTTCAAAAACAATGGAATAAATTATAAATCAGGATATATCTACAGTGTGTATCTGGAAAGAATTTGACACAATATCTTAAAATTCCACCATAGTTTTTACTATAAATCCGAAATTAGCAGTAACTGATCGGTTTTATGCGACTGTCTTAGTTACGAAATACAAATATGAACCATCGTCAAGGACGAGGACATTATTGCCTTCCTTAAACAGGGCCCTTAATATCTCCCTGCAGCAAAAATTCTTATAGGACCAAATATCGTGATGTTATCGAAAAAACGCATGCTTATTCCGACATCTCAGATAAATCCTGTAATAAAGGCCTTGAAAAATATATGAATAAAATAATGGAAATTGTAAATATTCGTATTGAACCTTATGAAGAGAATTATAATAACTTCCATTAAGACTCTCATTGTTTGCTTCTGTAATAAATGTTATTAAAATTAATCTATTAACTACGTCGGTAGTGTTAAGAATTACCAGATGTTTTTGAAAAACTAAATTGGGTTGGGATTCCCTTTTCTACAATAAACATTTCTGATTTTTCTACCCTTTCTTTCACTCTGCCACATAAGCTTATAAGGGAAAGGTTTTTATATCTTTTCAAAAATTCTGGCTGTTCTAACAGATGTATAAGCGATAAATCTAAGATAATTACGGTGGTCGATTTCTTGCTGATTACATTTATGTACGATTTTGCAAAATTTCATGTCAGACAAGTCTGACAACCGGGCTGGTGAATACCCTCTTGGACCAATGTTCCACCAGCAGAGGTATTGACCCAGTGGTCTTAAAAATACAAAATTACCAATGTTAAATAAAAATGGAATTTATGTATGCTATATGTACATTTCAAGGAGTAACCTCTCAACAGTAGCATTGAAACCGAAACATAGGAAGTCAAAGATTCCAATATTTGCAAAAGAAGCCATCAAATCCAAACAAACCGAAATGGAAAACTAAATCCGACGACAGGGACAACTACTAAGTGCATAACTCTTCGAGGCCTTTCCATTTCTTCGGTGTTAAAGAATTTTAGCAATATTTATAAACTGATCGCTTCTTTATACAGATATTAATAAATCTGGCATTGCATCCATCTTGTCTTTCCTCACGTTTATGGACAACACAGTCCACATTGTGTTTGGTGACAATTCGAATAGAAATGCTTTGTGTTTTATTTTCAGGAATTTAACCCCGAACTTGCTTTCAGTAACTGCGAGCATTCATTTATAGGAATCTTTTTTCCATGTATTTTTGTTTTGTATAATAATGTTAATCGGGTATAGTCGGATTGGGTGAATTTTTGTTGGTTTTAATAGTTCGTCTGTTAATGCCTTTGTAATATTTAATTTTTTCTTTTGGCTACTCGTCGGGTGGATTGAGATTCTTCTGAACTAGTTTAACCTCACCACATGTCTTATGTGCCTGTCCAGGTATGTGGTCATAGGTTTTTGTGATATATGATTGTTTACATGCCTTTATTTTTGATTATATCTAGGAAGGAGCCTTATTATTTCACGTGTACACTTTTAAATTTGAGGCGATAAAGAGCTTTTCAAACGGAGTGGTATTCCATCGATATCCTTGTTGAAGGCCTTGTGAAGACCTATAGATTTATGAATTCTCTCTGTTTTTCTTGTGGTTTGCCGCAGTCTCTCTGACATTTACCTTGATCTTTACATTTGCATGCGTTGTGCATATTGACTTTTCTTTTATATATACAGAAGACGGATTTTAATTTATTTAATATTTACAAAATGCGAAAACGGACGTTTATATTAATACTGCAATTCAGTTTCGGTAAAAAGTTCCAATCTAGCATCTTGGAACGAACTACAGACTCTACCAGGTTTAGCTTAGAAATTGTTTTGTCGAGCATGAACTAGATAACATAAATTAGTAGCAATATGGGCAAAACAGTTTTTGTGCGTAGCAGTGCTTCTGAATGTGTTCGTGGCATTAACAACGTTGTGACTTCAAATTTAACGACATTTAATAGAATCATACATATGTTATGTTTAAAAACACATCTACGAAGAATGGTTAAAGGAATTCGAAGATACCAAAGGGGCAGACAGAAAGTCGGCATTGCCAACAAAATGAAATGAAAGACAAACATAGAGCACACAACATAACACTGAAAACTAAAGCTGCAGTAACACGAACCCTACAAAAACCAGGGTAAGTTCAGGTGCTCCGGAAGGGTAAACAACTCTTGCTCCACTAGAGGCACCCGTCGTGTTACTCAGTAGTCAAATCCGGTGTATATTCACAATCGATGTTAGCCAAAACCGGGATAGGAACGCATTTGTATTCATGACAATCGGAAGATATCCATCGTCATCTGTGAAATGGATATTTCGTACCGGTCAACCAAATCATGATGGCGACCGTAAAACTTCCGGTGTGATGACTCTAATCTTTGATCACGTAACACAACCACGCGGCAAGGAGTGCTTATTTGAGACAGGAACATGCAAAACATGGCATGATTGTTGGATCCAAATCCTCAATCTTCTATTCATGACAGAGCTAAAACCTGCTAAACAGCATTAACAGAAATTAAATGAGAATATATACCAGGAGGTTACGATTCACATCATTTGTAGGTTTAAAACAAGCATAAAAAGCCTAATTTAACTGCATGTCAAGCCTATTTTGGATTTAACTTATCAGACCCGCAAGGTGCAAAATTTAGGAAGATCAATCAACCTTTAGAGTATTAATTTCTATTAACATTCATTTGCGCAAAAAATTAAATATGTATTGAAATGTTTATTTCATTTATGTATTGAAATATACATTCCAATACATAATGAACGCCGATAAGCCAAATATAAAAAAACAGTCCGGTAATATTTTTCAAATTATGATGTTGACGAGATGTAAACTAGAAGATTCCAACTTATAACCAAGTACCTGATCATAAACAGGAACATAAAACTCATACATACATATCTGGGGGTATATTTATTAATTTGTTTTATTTTTTTAATATACTTAATGAAAAAAACATCAAACATTTCATTTGTGTTTTAGTATTTTTATTATTTGGCTCCAAGACTTCAAAATCTTTTTTGAGTGTAAATTGACTTAAACATATTTTACCTGTCAAGTATCATTATTCCAATTCAAAAAATTGTAAAAACCTGAGTTATAAAATCATTAGAATAAACTTAGTAAGAAAAGTCCCTTAAGTATACGTCACATAACTGAGTCTCTCCCATTTTAATTCGGCTTCAACACCGATAAAGAGAAATGTTCCCACTATCATGAATACAAATTCGGTACTATACCGGTTGTGACATACATCGATTGTGACTATATACCGGCTATAACTACTAAGTAACACGAAGTGGAGCAGTTGCTTACCCTTCAGGCGCACCTATTCTCACCCTGGTTTTTGTAAGTTTCGTGTTACTCCAGCTTTAGTTTTCGGTGTAGCGACGTGTGTTATATGTTTGTCTTTCGTTATTTTTTTGTTGACCATGGTGTTGTCTGTCTTGCGTTCTCGGTAATTCTACAATGGACTTAAATATGTTAAAATCTTGATCAGTAAGTGCCGCATAGAGAATTGTCCCATGAAATAATTATTTGAATGTGACGGGTAAATGTCTAACTTTAGTTTCTACGCATGAAATATCTCAGAAGCAAGAAAACCTCTCATTTTCTTGAACTATAAAATATAGACAAATTTAGAATATTTGATCGGTTAATTTTACGAAAGAGGATGACAGAGGATGGTTTAAAATTTAAAAAAAATATTTCGCAACAAAAGGGAAGAAATGATAAAGAAAAAGAAACATTTCATAATTCAATTTTGATAATATCCTTTCAGTAAAAAAGAGTTCTTATTCGTTTATTTTTATAATAACTTTACTAGAAATACGAAGACATAAGTATATCGAAATTTTTATTTGTTTACTGTGGAGAAACTCTGACATTCAGTTTCATTAAAACAAACTTACAAGCTGCGTCTAATCTTTTGTTATATTGTACAATGAATATTTCAACAAATATAAAAAAAATTATATGATAAATAACTTTCCATAAAATGTCCTGTTTCACCTGACAATACCTGACATTTATTTCCTAAGGTAACTTCATCTTTAAATAATGAAAGCTGTCTTAAGAGACAGTTAAATTAGGAGATTAGTGGGTTTTAAAATCATACGTTTCAGATTCCAGATCAAAGTTTAATATTGGTATTTGTAATGCGGTAAATAAATGCGATAAACTTCAGGTTTTATATAAGAAAAGCTTATGAACAGTAAGTGCATTTACTTGCAACGCCAACCACTTACAGATTTAGAACCTAGACGTATTTTGAGCAAATCACACAAATTACCATCTTTCTAATGGATTATCTGCCCTTGGATAAAGCTGAGATAATTCCTCTCATATATGTCTAATGGTCATGTAAAGCTTCATCGAAATACGTTGAGCGGTTAAGGAGGAGATGCGCTCACAATGTATGTAAACAGACAAACGGACGCACAGACAGGCAGACACACAGGACTATTCTTATATACCCCTAAATACCTTGACATATCGGAGATGATTTTCAGGATTTTGCACGGACTTAAGTATTTTGCAGAAAAATGTGTTTTCCTTTTATGAAAATGAAAAGATATAAGGAAACTGTCAGAGAGACTGCTCTCCAGCCACGAGAAAAAACAGAGATGATTAAAATATAGAATTCTTCACAAGGCCTTAAAGTGCGTTGGAAAAAACTCCTTGTGAAAAACTCTTAATCACCACAAATAAAAAAATCGTGTATGCGTCAAATAAAACTGTTCTTACCTGAATATCAAAAATGTACATGTAACAAAACAATAAAAACGAAAAACAAACCTATGGCCACAATTCCTGAATTGGGACAGGCACATGAGATATATGGTGGGGTTGTACTAGTTAAATGGGTATCCATCCCTCACCCCAACATGTCCGAACAAAAAGTAAAAAACAGCAACAAATGAACCACAAAATCAAACAGAAAGACACCATTCATTTGTAGACGAAATAATTTATTTTTAGCAACGGTAACAATATAAAAGATAACTGCAAAACTGTATCAATAGTCCTACCTTAACATAAAACATAAGACAAACTTTTAGTCAACCACAGGACAAAATCAAGACATGCACAGTTTATAGCAGACTGAAGTTCAATAGCCCAACATTAAAATATTACATCAGACAAACATGAAGTCAACCACAGAGCACAATCAAGATATGCACAGTTTAGAGCAGAATGAAGTTAACTTGCAAATATGAATGTAAGACATGTTTTGACTAACCGATTACCACAATTCCTGACTTGGGACAGGCACATGTGCTCTGCTAAAACTATTTCAGTGGGTACCCAACCCTCCCTAAACGAGTGGCTAAAGGAAAAACATTAAGAAAACAAAAGCATTTACCGACGAACTAAAAATCAAACAGAAAGTCATCCAATCCGACGCAAGAATTCTTAAATTGCAATAAATATACTTGACAAAAATAAGTGCAAAAAGAAGATGCAACTCTTATGAAGGCTCGCAGTTACTAAAGCCATGCTCAGGTTGATGATCATGATGATAAAAGATCAAGTCTCTCAACACGAGATGTCATCAAACACAGTATACTGACGATTGAATACTGTGTTGTAAGTTGTTTGACAGAAAATTATTATGCCTGTAATTAATTTAATGTTTATGTCGTAAAGGATGTTGATGAATATTTTTTTATTAGTTTTATTACTCTCACAGTACGCCTGGGGTTATACTGACTATTCTCGGAAATTTGATTTTCTTCTTAACCCAAGTTTGTTTTTGTTAATAATTAAGCTTTAAGCAAATTCAAAAAAACCAAAAAATGTTATTTTATTGAAGCGAAATAAAATAGACTTGGTGAACTATTTGTTCGAATGTTAACGATCGGTTTGTATAAATTTCTCTTCTGAATGTCATTAGCCGACACATTTCAAATTTATTCGGTTGAAGACATGTAATGAAATTTAAGGTCTTTCAACATAGTATAAATATTTTTCTCAGTAAATAACCTCAATTTTGTCACATGAAGAATCCTTTCAGAAACGTTTATCATGACTTGTTTGAAACAAATACATCTTAACATTCGAAACATCAAATAAAAACGTAACATGGTAAGCCTCACTTCATGCAATGCCTTTTTTAAAAGCAAGAGGTGTTATCATTTTTTTAATTTTATCAAAATTTTGCAAAATTTTGCAAATAGATATAATTTGGTGAGTCTAAACAGATATAGAAATAAAAGATGTGACATGATGGTCAATGAGGCAGCCATCCACCAAATGACAGTCTAATTTAAATTTCTACAGGTTCCATTACGGATCTATTAGAAATAGTTTTGTTTTATATTCTTTTCAAGGGTAAATGAACCTGGAGCAAGAGAAAAAATCTCTTTGAAATTTACAATGTAAAACGGAGATAACTCTCTTTGCGGTGTTTTACAAAAAGCCCTGTAGAATGCCAATTTAGAAATATAATACTTAAAATGTTATTGAATATTTCTTTCTCATCTCAAGGCAACAATTAAAACAAGTAAATGGTTGATATTTTATGAAATTAAGTATTTTAGAAGACTATTTAAAGAAAATAACAGTGTTCAAATCCCCATCTAAAACAGTTTTTATGTGCCAGAAAAGTATCTGGTGAGGGCAGTACTTTTATTTGTATATTTTATTGGACGCCTCACAGAGTTCTTCTTCTGGACAAAAAATATTAAAATATATTAAAAGATAAAGATTTGAAATTTCCAAAAAACTATTCTATAGGGTAAGGTCGTGAATTCTTAATTTTGAACAAAACCCGTCTATCAGCATAACCGTAGCCAGGGGGGTTAGGGGTTCCAGACGAAACCCCCCTCCCCCTGAAAACCAATAAGCTCTATTAAACTCGCAATTCAGATTGAAATCTGACTATTGAAGTCTAAAAACAGGACTTTCTGAAATGCAATATCAGTGCCAGGAAATAGCTAGATTGCAAGATCCCCGACCGTTAAGGTCGTTTCGCGAGGTATTGAACACCCCTTTGAAAATTTCTAGCTACGGGCCTGATCAGTTAGGTGAAGGTCGAAAATACCATAACTATTACTGTTAATAATCATTAAATAATTGGTGTAGTACTATTTAACACGTGATCTTTTTTAGTCTAGGAACGGTTGTAACCGCAGGATTAGTGATGAAAAACTGGTTACAGGGAAAATGACCCTCCCTAAACGAGTGGCCGAAGGAAAAACATTATGCATACTTTTCCCATACTTTTAAAACCTGACATCAAACACACGTTTTGTCATCACTTCAGGCTAAATAAGAGACACACAATTTGTCATTCTCACCATCAAACAATTAATGCTTCTACAGCAGCCATGTTGCGTTACCAATTCCTTTGTCTTCTTAATCGATATATCTTACAGCAATGCACTTGAGAGTAACAGAACTACAACTAGCTTTGGGAACATTATGGTAAAGTTTTATTCTGTGGTATGTTTAACTTCTCGTCCTGTGTATGGTTCCTTGTGTGTCTAATAAAGGTAAAACCAGAGATCACTTAAAACGCACTTAAATTTTGCTTCTGAATATTTGTTATAAACGTACAGTATATAGGAAAACACAGACAGCAGACCCTTTTGGCCAGAAAGATAATATCATGGGTACAGGTACGATGTATCAAACTGCGACCGCCAAGCGGAGATTTTCCCAAAACATCAACGCGTAAAAGATCTCATGGTAGACTTATAAATCAAAACAAGCGTCAACATCATCGCAATACAGTGGTAACTAACCCAATAACAATAGCCTCAAATGCCCATTTCTTGACTTCGATGTGTGTAGTTCCCGAGGTGAAATTTTCACCAAAATTTACAAGGACGATTTATCATTCCCGATTTTAAGTTTATCCTTCGTTGATTTGGACAATCCTTTGACTCCTTCACACATATGTAAATATTTCTCAGCTTGTTCGTTATATCCGTGTTTTAGCGACGTTTCAGATTTTACTTATCGCAATCTCTGTATAACTGTCAAATTTTTAAGTCAAGGATTTCGTTACCACAAATTAATTAAAATATTTACTATATTCTTTGATAAATATAAAGATTTGGTATCCAGTTTCGTAGTATTTGTACTTGCAATCATCTTATAAAACACGGGATTTCACATCCTACTTTTAACGGCAGTGTGTTAAAAAAAGCTTGGAAATCAAAAATAAATTCACGTTGTCTTGAAATTCATCTTTATAAATAAATCGTCATAGCATTATTATTGAATCTTTAAAAAATGGTTTTTAATAGCTTTATACGAAATTGAAATTAACGAGTTCCTGTCTAGATATTTTTATATTTGCATTTGCATATACCTGTCTTTCGTTGACTTCTAATGATATTAAAGCACTAAATTCAATAGGACGTGTATTTATTGATATCGTATTAAAGGAAAACTTAGGATCCCTGATCGGTTGTTCCTTGGTTTTGAACTTGCAGACAGCAACAGCGAGAACTATTTCGAGGTAGATAATTTTCTTTTATCAGGTTTTCGCTTTAAATGTATTTGTTGTTGGTTTTTAGTATCGATCTCAAGTGTTAAATCAATTTCAATCGATTTTTATAGTGTGTTTTCATTGTTTTTGTCACACCACTGTACTAGATTAGGGGAGGCTTGAGCGCTCGCAAATGGGTGTTTAACACCGACACATATTTAATGTGCCTGTGCTAAGCCAGGAAACTGTTAAAGTCCAGTGATTGTCGTTGCATAATTAGTTGTTTATTGTTATCTGCTCAACATTTTACAATAGAACTAGTCATTTGTCATGTTGAATGAATAATTTGATATTTTGCATTTTGGACCTTTTACAGCTTATGTTTTGTGTGGACTCATTATTAAAGGCCGTAATGGGACCTGTAAAAGTTTAAATTCGACTGTCATTTAGTGAATGGCTATCTAATCTCATTGACAAGCATGCCACATCTCCTATTTTTTATACTTTTTTCAAAAATTAATATTTATTCTAAAAATAATGAAAGACATCAACTACTTTGTAAATTACAAACTATTTCAACTACAAATTGTATTCTATCTTGAAAGAATGTGACGCAATATCTCACTGCAGTACTATGTATGAAGACCTGCATACTGCATTTCCCAAAATTGACAAAATCGAAAATCACAAACGACAATTTATCTAAAACAAATATTGATCTTGTCAGTATGTTAAGACATATTTTAATCACCTAACATTTTCCAACTTATTACGAGAACATCGAACTTTCTGTCCACTCCTACGTGTACAAAAACCCAGAGCTATCATTTCAAACTATACTAATGTAACTGAAGCTTCAGAAATTAACATTTACTTCATTATTTCAGACTTCGCGACTGTTTTAGTTCGAAATACCAATATAAAACCTGTAAAATTAACTAGATGTTTAAAACAAACTAAAGTCTGTCCAAGTTCCTTTTCTACAATAGACAGTCATTATTTTTAATACCATTTTACCAAATGGGCTTATTACGGAAAAGTTTTCTTATCTAATCATTTGGTCATATTTAACGCTTTGTGGAGCTTTATTATAGAATCTGTTTAGTTCCATATGCACCAAAGCATAATTTCATGACCATATCCAACCATTATTTTCCAGTGACAATCAAAAGTTCGCAGCTTACTTATTGTTCCCAGCTGTCTGGCTAAGTTATTTCTTATCAGACGTTTAGCAATCATTCAATTTATCTCACACATTGCAGTGCCGTTTGTTCAACAAAGCTGGTTTAATCGTCATAGTATCGCATGCTAAAAAAGATAATGTTAACTGCTTTTCAAGACAAAATTATTTATTATATTTTTGGGGACATGTTTGTTCAGCAAAGATGTTTTATTGTTTTTAACATATCAGACTGTTGTTTGATGACGAGAAATGTTCAAATTTGATCAAAAACCAGGTAGGGGCTTTTAGGGTACATGTAGACAAATTAGCATATTATTGTCATTAATTTTGTCTGTTGATGTTGAGGTTTGAAATTATTTCTATGTTAATGTGGCGGCAAAAATTGTTGTTTTTTAACGATGGAAATAAGGGATAAATGCAATATGTTGCTCAGTTATTCATGAATAAAGATGCCACATTCGTCTATCAAAATAATATTTATGAAAATAATGCAAAAGTCAATTTACAAAATTGAATGTAGAAAAAATGTTTTTATGCAGACGTTTGGACTTAATAAGTTTAATGAAAAAACCATCACGAAAATCACTATTTTGAGAAATTATTCAAAATTCCTCATTTTTGTTGCTTTTTCTTCTCAATATCATGTTTGTACACAACAACTGAAGTATTCAAATGTTTACATCTATCAGTTGTTTATATTTATCTACTTACTAATGACACTCGCATATGAATATTAAAAGTTTAAAATCTCCAGCATATGAAATCAAATAAAGGCCATAAACCACGTACTTCTTTATTCGATATTAACATTAAAAGCGGAATGTTTCCCCACATTTACATCCCCCGTTTCATAGGACAGACGACACTAGTGGTATTTTAAATGAAATTATTGACACTTCACAAATCCGTCGTCTACTACTCCAGGGCTTGTGCTTCCTATCAAGATTTTATTGATAGAGGGTTGCAGCTGACTAGAAAGCTACTGAGCCAAG
>JAULBM010349344.1:0-12217 GCA_032357055.1 Geukensia granosissima | reverse complement strand
GAGAAGACGGAATTTGATAATGCAGCGTTATCTTTTCAATCAGTAAGCTGATGTTACGCCGTAATAATTGAGGGTTGTCATGGGAACGCTTTATCATAGGGAAAAGTAAAAATTGGCGGTTTATTCAAATTATAGGAGAAAATTATGGCGCTGCAGTTGAATCAACATTAATTGCAAAGAGGGAAAAACTTTTCATTTTTATTAAAGTGAAGTCAAGTCATGATACTTGCGGGGCTCCAACCATCACCATCGGTACTGAAGAACTCTGCACTGTAGGTGAACTTATCCTCTCGCTACTTTGTCTATGAGAAAAATCCCTTAATTAACATTTATAACTTAAAGGCGTCTGAAAACAGAAAAATGAGAGATACTTTAAATCTAATTAATATCATCTTTAAACAAACACGAGAAAATAGAGAAAATGATATTTTATGCGGGTATGGGGTAAGGGTTATCAAGGATGGGGTGGCGGGTGTTCTGGTTGTCCTGGGTATGGCGGAGGGACACATGATGCTTACAGGCTCTGAAAAGTTCTCGTTTGTCTCTAACAGTGACTTTACGCAGTACTGCAAAAAACAGTTCAATCAGTAACACGTTCTGATATGTTGTGAGAATATCTGATTTCTCAACCATCGATTTTTTCGTGGAAGTGTTCAAAAGATAAAATTTAAGCATATGGTTCTAAGATTTTACAAACCTACGAAAAATCTCGGGAATAACAGCGTTTGAGACAATCAAACATTATCAAAACATATAAGAACGTGTTATAAGTAAAAACTGCAGAAAAAAACATAAAGAATGTGTGAAGTTTAATTATATGTTGAATGGAAATAAAATCCGTAACTAAATTCTTTGAGCTACTTACAAGCCGGTTGCTTGATTGATTGGTTGTTGCTTAACATCCAGTGGCAAATATTCCATGCATATTCGGAACGAGAACAAGTTATCAAACAATACATCGTAAATGGGGTGGTTGGGTCGGGAAATTTAATAGCCACAGGATGACAAATTGGGACTGTTCGGGTAGGGGCGGGAAATTTAGTCTAAGCACGGATCACTTATTTAAAGCAGTTGCAAAGGGATCTTTTACTTGCTGAGAGTGTGGAATTTTGCCAACACGGGACACAGAGGTAACGTTCCCGTCTAACCAACGGACGCCCCTGTGTGAGGAGTTCTACCTCCTGGCGAAGAAACCGAGTACCCATTTCTAAACCCCGGCTACTATCGGTGTGGTTGAATATTTACACATTTCTCGCACCCAATGGACGTCCCTTAAGCAGGGGTTGTACCTGCAAGCGAAGACACCGAACGGTCTATTTCTATACCCCGGCCGACTTCGGGGGCGGGCGGTGGTAACTTACAAGCCGAAAAATAACTACCACTAAATGCATTGTTTATATTCAGTTATACCTGATCTCATCCATCGATAGTTGTAAAAATTGAAAAACTTGCTTAACAAATGAAATTTCAAGTATAAATTTGTCAGTAGATTTATATTTTGAAATGGTAGAACATTTGTTATGCAATGCCAAATTTATATCAAAGTTATCCTACAAAGAAAGGATCAGTAATATCCGACAAAAGCACTTTTGACATATCATTGTTCAAACACATTTGAAAAAAAAAAGCGTAGATACTGATTTGTTATGACTCGCGACAAAGAATTACAACATTTCGTTGCTTAAACAAGTTTTGGTACATGTATATTCACACTTTTCCATTTCACCGTGACTAAAGGCAATTATCACAGCAGCTCAAATGGAGCAAAAGACAATCCGAATAGCTTTTAGAATAAAATGATTGTTTGAAGGCAATGACAAGTATGTTAACGTAGTGAACGTTCCACAAATAAGGTATTTGTCAAAAGTATGATGTCTTGCCAGTTGAGCAGTTATTAAAATGATGTTTGCATGAATCAAATCATTAGATAACTCAGAAAATCAGGCTCCCCTTTCACAAATTTTTTAAAAATAATGAATAGTTTATCCTCTTTTTTTCGTTTGTAGATTTTGATGCAATATATTCATTATAAATTTATGTTTAAAAGTCAAAGTTATTGCTTCTTTACCATTAAAATCATCTGAACGTGTATATTAGCTAGTTTTATGTGATTAAAATTATAAAATGGAGATTTCAAAATTTCGAATTTCCACTTTTTCATCCATTTTGGGGGTTAAGTCTGCACATATTTTATTTTGTGACCATATCATTTCATTAAATCGATGATTTTTTTAATGTAAACATAACATCGGTTATCAATTTAATACTACAGTCACCAATGACTACGTCGTTAGCAACGGGTATTTTCCCATATGATACTGAACTTTAAAACCGGAAGGAAAATGTTTAAAATTTAAAATTATTATTATTCATTTGTTAAAATGACAATATAATTGCATATTTATCGGCTTTCTTAGAGAATTTTACCCTCTATATACATGTTTGTATATATAAACGTCTTAAAAAATTTGTGATAACTCTATAATTAACCTGCCCGGTGACCGGGTGATGCCATTCACGTCAGCATATCCAGAGATAGAGTACAGTACATGATTTATTGTTGCGTGTTGATGGTAATTTTAATTTTTGCAGGCAAATTATCCCAGCTTTTCATGTATATTGTAAAGGATCTCACATTTCCACTCGATACAGGCACAGCAAATCTTTTTGTATAAACGTCTTAAATTTGTGACACGTCTACAATATACTCCGCACCGGATCTCTGAAGCATCATATGATACAAGGTTAACATGAAATAAAATAAACGTTTGAAAATTAACCTAAGTCAGCGTAAATAGATCAAGTGCTCATTGCATGATGTATTGTTGCGTGTTTATGGTATTTTTCATTTTTGCAGGCAAATTATCCCTACTTTATTACTTATAACTCTGCATATGATTCCAGCATGAAATTAATTATGTAGATTTTAGATAACATTAAGATACGAATAAACACACCCCATAAATGTCCCACAGATATGTGGATCAGTTTCTTTGTATTCAATGTTTTTTTCAACTTTTTTTCCTTAAACGACAATTATGATAATATAAGTTTTGATTGCATACCTCCAGCATCTCCACTATATCCAGTCACAGTCAGAACATATTTAGAATCTTCACCACTCACATCAAACTTAGAGTAGTTAGCTGTTCGGTGTTCTCCACTGGCTATCTCCATATATATACTTAACTCGTGGTGACCATAAGTCGATATTTGGTGGATATTATCATTGCCTGTTAAAAATTTGAATTTAATTGAAACAAGAGATTGATACTGTAATTGAATTCAAATATGATATTTTATGAATGTGAGAATGGAACAGGAATGTGCTTAATTATGGAACATCGAGACTATCCTGTGATCCCCACATTATGTAATATGATGTGACAATTTTTGTGGTGAGGTTTCTTTTGATACACTCGGTTTCTTTATATGATATGACATAAACTTTGTACATGAATGATGCTGATAAGTGTGTAAATTTAAGTTTAAATATTTAAAGATTACCGTTGATCTTCTTTACGAGATCGTTAATATCATTCGAGACATATACGTCAAGATGGAAATGAGTGATCAAGTAAGGAAGACCAACGATAATCTTTTTATTGCTGGTTTGCCTTATAACATCAGTGATTTAATTGATGAGAGCTTGTCGACTGGAAATTAATTGACACACAAACGACCGCACAAAAAAAAAGAAAAGCGTCGTACAGAAAACCTATGCAAAAGAGGGCTGGTTATGGTTCGCCGAAATTGTGTTCAATTCCTGTCCCACTTTTGGCATCTGTTATGTTACTCGATAGACAAAACCAGTGACATGTGACAATCAGTGATACTCTTTACCAGTTAATAAACGGATTTAACGTGACGACAGTTGGGAGCTTTCCGTTACATATCTGAAATTGAAAGGTTATAATGGTCAAGAATATTTTTGTATAGATTACATTAATCTTTCCATGAGATATACTTGGTCAAGTTTCTTGTCATCAGCAACCCTCTCAATGAAATCCTGATAGGAGGCATAAGTATTGAACAGATTATTATAATATGTATACAATATGCAGTTCAAATATCGCTCCAATTAAGGTAAAGTTTACAATGGGAAAATCAAAGCCGTCTCCGCTGAAGTTCAGCTTTGATTTTAAACCGACCTTACCGTTAATTTCTAGATTTTTTGGGAAGTATTCTTGAATTCAAGATACGATTCCTCTAGACACCAAATAAAGAATTAGTTAATGAAAGAACAAAAACTATATTTTCATTGCCGTACGTTTCGGCATCACAGTCTTCATCTGCGGAAGTTTATAAGCTAAGGAAGGCCGTGAGGCTGAAACGTATGGCAATGAAAATATAGTTGTTGTTATTTAATCATCAATTATGTTTACGACCATTTACAAAACTATTAATTCTTTCCTCTCTAAAGATTTTCCTAGAAAAAACTTTTTACCTCACTTACCAAAATATATTCAAATAAAAAGAACAACAATGGTCGCTCCAACCTAGGCAACACTAATACTTTTTACATTAAAAAACGTCGTATGAAACCTTGCGCATTCACTATGGACCAGAATTCTCTTGTTTTGTCAGAAACAACTTGAAGCATTTTATTTTTTCGGATGACTGTTTTTTTAACATAGAATTCTTTGACAATTTCAATTGAAAAATCTTCACAGTAGTTTGAAATTTACTAAATCTGAGAGTGAGACGGATATTTCATTTCTAAACATACTGGTTTCAATAGCGGACAATCAAATATTTACGGACATTAACTGCAAGCCTACGGACACATAAATGTATTTCGATTTTTACTGCTGTCATCCCAAACACGTTTAGACTAACATTTCATACAATCTAGCATCTCGTATTGTCTCTATTTACGTTTGATCCGACAAGATCTTATTTTTACCAGCCTTTGACAATCCTTTAGAAAAACAAAAAGTAACCAAAATTTTCAAATTATTGTACAGACGATAAGAAAAGGTGAAAAATTCAGTGCCATTTGTTGTCATAATAATCGTTAGCATAAAACCACCGATCAACAATCTACATTTCACTAATTGTCATTTAGCGAAATGACATTTTACAAAGTTACAAAACTACAATGACGACAAGTTTCAAATTAAGAAACTCGAAGTTACAAATGTTGCATTTTGCAAAAATACACATTAAGATTTTACACAGTGACATTTAACAAATTGACATTTCACGAATTTAGGAATTTACATAGTTACATTTAACAAATTCACATATCACGAATTACGAATTAGGATTTTACACAGTGACAATTAACAAATTAACATGTAATTAATTATAAATTGAGATTTTACATCGTGAAAATTAAAAAAATTGACATTTGGCCGTATTACAAATTTGACAATGCACTTTTACAAGTTACAAATTGACAATATACGAATTAGGAATTTGACCCTATTGGTTTCATTAGTTAAATAATTTGATATGCTTGGATTTTTCTGTTAAATATAATCTGGTCGGTTTAGCTGATGCAGCGTTTGAATTGCCATAAGTGATTTTTACAAACGGTTTCAGTTCAACAAAATGTGATAGTAAATTAAGAGAAATATACGATAATTGTAGATTAAGTTACGTTAATTCCCAAACTGAGATGATTCGAGATCGAACGCAAAGGACCAACAAATTTGACAGTGTAGTGTATTCGACAAAATACTAAGTTAGAAATTCTGTTGGTTATTTTTAAAGCGCCCAATGATGACCGAATGAAGTTAATGCTAAAACATAATCGGTGTTGCTAAAAATAATTTAACACGTATAAAACCGCTTATTTTCAGAAACGGGTAAAAGATGATCTGTGATGTTAACTGGTAATGATACATAAAATGAAAACAAATGTTTAGAATTTTTTCCAAATCCACTTCACAAGTACAAAACCTTAATGTCAAGCTATCTAAATATTATCGAAAATCGTTCATATAAGACGAAGAAATGGAGGGGAGGGTGTGATTTCAACACAACATTTTAAAACCGTCGACTTTCTGTAAGGAATCGTGCCCAATAGATTGTCTTCGTGCCATAATTTAAGATTTCAGTTTATCGTCATTTTACCAATTTTGATTTTCAACATTTTTCAATATTTTGCATAACGTTCACGCGATGTTAATTTTTATCCTTTCTCAATCATTATTTACCATGATTTGAGTTGAACTTTGAAAATAATTTCCTGGAAAGGGGAATTCTGATAGACAGATTTTTTCAATAAGAACAAACGAAATTGTGCTCACTGAAAATATGTTTGACGAAATTCCTCGTATAAACTGAAAACGGCATTAAAAATTTACCATCTTCATCTTTGTTTACAACTATATACTTACGTACCTAACCAGTATTCACCAAAGGCTGACCCAAATCCTTGTTTATATTCAACCCAAGTTCGGTAGAAATCAACGGAACCATTAACTCTTCTTTGAATAACCTTGAAATCAAATAGCAAAATTATTTATCAACATGAGTCTCTGAGAATAAGAAGACCAGAATAAATCAATTCCACTTTATTGTCACCCAATCGGACTTGAGAGTACATAAATATATAATTAAATTTAAATACACAAATGATACCTTTTTAATGAATGCTCGCTGTAACTTTAAGCAAGGTCAGGGTCAGATTCCTGATGATAAGACATCAAGCCGTTCTACAAGAGATGTCATCACACAGTATGTCCGAGGATATTAAAATATTGTGCTGTCAATAAAAGTTAGGAAAGACAATATGGATGCATTGCCAAATTGATTAACATTTGAGTAGGGAAATGATAAGTTTATTTATACCTGTACTATCAAAAACCGGTTCAATCCTTTTGTGAATAGGCTTGTTTGTGAACTAATTTTTCAATTGATAAGCGTTATATGTAATGCCGCCTTTGAATGTAACATGTGATGCCCTTTGTTGTATCAAATTCTACATTTGCAGATGATAGGGGCCTGGGTGGCCGAGTGGTCTAGGTAGTTGATTTACCTGTACAGATAACTGATCATAACTGTATCCTATCACCTATACGACGTGAGTTCGCGCCTGGGTTTGTACCTTACAAAACGGGTTGCGTTTAACTCGCATCGCAAGTGATAAGGTTTGCCAGTTACCTGCCCAAGGTCGGTGGTTCTCTCCGGGTACTCCGGCTTCCTCCACCAGTAACACTGACCGCCGCGATAACACTAAAATATTGTTGAAAGTGGAGTTAAACCAAAATCAAACAAACATTTGCAGATGTATTTTTGTAATAAATACTTGCAACGGTTATATAATTTTATAAAAATCTTGAGAAATTTGTAATATTTGTATCCCTGTTGCAAAAGTTTACCTGTAAGATGTAGGTTGTGGAAATAATGTCAGAAATTTTAGTGCAAACACGGCATACTGAACTAGTTGTGAAATGCTTAACAAGCATATTTTTGATTGATTGAATGTTGGTTTACGTCCAGCGGCAAATAGATCATGTATATTCAGGACTAAAGCATATTGTTAAATGATGGTGTTGATGATAAATGAACCCTGCTTTGTGCTAGACAGACATTCTGAGCCGGATTTTTAACGTGCTAGCTTAAGAAAGCAACAGTCCACAGGAAGACGTGACACTTTATCCAGACACATTATCTGACTCTGGGCCGACCAGTTTCTGCTCTTACTCCTTAATGCCGCGTGCTTAGCAGAGAAGCAGCTAAAACAAATTAAATGTGTTTGGTTTGACCCGGCAGGGGATCAAACCCACGAACTTCCGAATTCGAGGCGAGCAAGCTTAAAATAACATATTATTTCAAGATATTTAGATCAAATAGAATGATAATTATTGTAGCATATGTACGAAATACCACACTTTTGAATTACCAATTGATTAGATTTGAAAACTGTTTTATTAGATATTAAAGAACTTGTCTTAAAAAATCTTATGCTGTAAAGTGGTATAAAGAGTAGAAAACTGTATGTAACCGGGCCAAAATATAAATATCTCATCATATTGATATTGATTGGTGTGATGCATGATTGGCAGTTTTTAAAATAAACGTGGCATGGGAAAGCAAGTAAAAACTGGCATGAATACACCTTCACTTAATTCGTTTTTGACATATTATTTTGAACATGATGCATTAAAATAACCTTCTTAAGTATACAAAAATGAGTACGAAGAAACCAAAGGAGCAGACAGAAATCCTTAAGTTGGAAGACAGACATGACTATTACCAAAAAAATAAAACGAAAGACAAACATAAAACACACAACACTACACTGAAAACTAAAGCTGGAGAAACACGAACCCTACAAAAACCAGGGTGAGTTCAGGTGCCCCGGAAGGGTTAGCAACTCCTGCTCCACTAGTGGCACCATATATGCGACATATATGAAACATTAATCTTTCACTTCTCCATGGAGACGAATATGCGTTGAACGTTAAACAAAAGACATCTTTATTAATTTTAACTCTCAAAATAAAACATGTGAAATGATGTCTCTGATTCGTTTGTAATAAACTTTAGATATCACTAGATTTACTTAATATTACAGTTGTCAGTCCTTGTTGAAGACCTACCATTTTTTTAGCTTTTGAAATTTTTTTTGTCATGGAGGAGTCTCGTTGGCATTTATTCTAGGTATAACAATCTGATTGTCCAGTTTGAACACCATAGAAGTATATAACATATATTCCAGTACTTTTGTGGGTTTTTTTTCTGATGTCACATGCAGAATAGGCATCTATGGTTGGGTTACGCGAATGGGTGTCTTTCGTTAAAGTTCAAATGTAGATATTGCGTTTTAACAAAACTTTTTTTAAATACTGACAACTGCTTATTAAACATTAAAATATTTAAAATTGTTAATAGGCCTTTCGAGTTACTTTGACATATCTGAGTGTGGACATGTAGATATAAAAATCAAAAACATGTTGAAATAAATCAGATGACAATCCATGTTCACATTTGTGAAAATTAGTTACATATATTGTACTTTAAATCAAAGCTGAAAAAAGAATGATTAACAAATTTTATTTGATAAGTCCAGTCTAAATTACCCAAGTGCATAGTCCAAAGAGACATTACAAATTTTTAACAAACTTAAAGATAAAACGTAAACGAAAAGGAACAAAATCTTGGAATCCATGAACTCCTTTACAAAACAGGCGTGGGATCAGGTGCTTCGTGAGGGTAAGCATCCCCTGTCCTGCGCGCAACACCCGTCGTGGAATCCAGGTTAACGTCAATCCGAGAAGAGGTCAACTTATTTTGTTACCGGTAACAGGTCCATAACTAGTTTAGATACACTGATACCATCAACCAATTCGTGATGGAGACCAAAAATTTTAGGAATAACGGCGTCAACCTTGATTGGATGTATCCTTGTTATAGTATTTTATGAGACAAAAGCAATGCTCTCTTCAGAAAATCCGGATCCTAAGAACAGGCACAACATTCCTGAAACGTCGTATTTTTAAGAATATCGTGCATTCATAGAGGGAATGATCCCGTTAAATTGGCAAGAATATTAACATAATCAAAATAATCACATTTCATCATATTAAGAATACCGAATTTACCACCAATTGTTTTTTGTTTTTTTAATAAATAATAAAGACTCACAAGAGGTATGGTTTTTTACAATACAAAACTAAGACAAGATTAAGAACTAAAACCTAATTGTCTAACTTAATGTAATTTTAATAACTGTAGGCATAATTATACTCCTATGTTAGTACCGAAGACCTAAACATAGTCTAAGGGTGGGAGTTTATTTGTTTTCTCGAAAATTATCCCATTTAGAAGTGACCGAAGCCTGGATGTTGTAATCCTGATTGCTGAGACAATACCAGCTTTGCCCATCCTCTTTCCCTTGAAGTACTTTTACCGGAATGGAAAATAAACGATTAGTTGGGTATGTTTTAAGATGCACCATTGCTCAATACTTTCGTGGGTTCTGCATTACACATAGATTTAGTTTTTGTCAATTAAGTTTAGTCTGTATCAAATGATGTCTATTATGTTTATTATGTGGCGTTATAATATAAATTAAAAAATCACTTTCACCGCAAAAAGATTGTAATCCTAATCTGTTTAATACACTACTATCTAAGTTTTCTCCCCTTAGTTTCCTTGATTAAATATGACCGGATTAAAAAATCAGAAATGCAGCCGGTGGCTTTAAAGAGAGAGAAAACCCATAAAACCATTCTGGGCCGCATGAGTGCAACAGTATATATTTATAAGGCGGAATATTAATTAGTATTTAGTCTGCATCATATTCGGTCCTGCCCTTGTTCTTGGTATTGATGTGTGTTTCACGAGTTTCTGTTATTTCTCTCGGTTTTCTCCTGCTTCTTCTTCAAAAACAGATAAATTGCAATAATTCAAAGTAGCCAGTCTTGTCATCCCTGTTTTCTAGTGAGAACATATTTGTTTATTTTTATCTTAGTGTTTAAAGGGACACAACCAATAAAATCAAGACAACAAAAGCCGACAAAAAATTTAATAATATTTGTAAATCAAAAAGCAAGAACCAGAATGACATTATGTAAAGATAAATGTTTCAGTGGTTTTTTTAATTTGGAAATTCTGTTAAAATTAAATTTAGAAGGCGACAAAACCATCATCAAATCATAAAACTGTGGGAATTTCTGTGGGTTCTATTTACTTTTTTTCAAACCTTCTCTTCTAGTTATATTTTCAATTACTAAAATGATCATACAGTGCATCAATTTTGTGATCACATGTTTACGCCACCTATGCGAATTCAGTTTAAGACTTAAGTAAATTATTTTTCAGCCTTGTTTATCCGCCTACGCATTTAAAGTACATCAAAAAGTTGCTCTTTGTTGACATATTGTAATTGCCATTGATTTTTACTGGGGATTCAAAATTGGTCTCCAGCCATCTTACTTTTAGGCGATGTTCAATACTACCTTGGTTTGTAAAAAAAATCATTTATTCTGGTCAGCTTTGGTATTTTATGGAAAAGAACTCAACTATGTTTGACTATGTTGCAAGAATATTTGAATTTAAAAGAAAGCCCCAACCCTTGTTCACCATGTATTGCTGATAATTTTTTTTGCATCGCAATAGCTCGTACAAAAGCTCAAATTTTGAATCGGTATCCTTTGAAAGTGTGAAACTGTTCCGATTTCGATGGGTTCTTATCTATAGGATTTCTTGTGTCATATCAGAAACGCGAGAGAAAAGCGAAGGGTTAGACAAAGGGAGACAAGTCGAAAACATGTCAATGTACAAGAGTAACACCACACATACCATAAACATATAACTGAAAATAAAATGCGGACCCCATCAAAAACCGATAATGAATTTAAATGGTTTAGATTCATCATGTTCTGTTATCGAAAAAAACATTTTAGGGTCATGATGAGCGAAAGCTATTACAGTATTGTGTATACATGTATGTTGTAGCTTTAGTCTAGAAATATTATCTATGTTTAAGTGTTTTTAAATAATTTGATTCAAAGTAAAACAACATGCTTTGATTCCGAAGACTTTAAAATGAATTTCCCCAATTTGTCGCATACTGGAAACAAATCGCTGCACAGAACCAATTTACTTCAATCCAACAAACTTTAGATCAAATTAGCCCAGGAGAATCACAGAAGATGATTATTAAGTGAATTTCCCATACGGTTCCATACTTTAAAAACTAACTCAGGCTATAAAGGCTATTATTTTCTTAGCACTTTCTTTTAAAGAATGTATTGACATTTCATTTCACATAAAGCAAATAATACAATATAAGTACAATATAAATTTAAAACAGAAACATGCCTTTTAAAACCGTTTAACTAATATTTATGTCATATCAAACTGTTTACTGATTATTACTGCAATCATTTTCTTTTTCTGAAGTCGATATAAATAATATTAATATGATTAATTAGCTTTATTTGCTAAATGATTAGCATTTGCAGTAATTATTTGTCTGATAGAGATATGAGTGATTGATATATTGTTGGTGGATATGATGGATTTCCTACAACATTAAAATGTTGTACAGCAAAATTGTCAAACAGTCAATTCACACACTAGATCCCACCGCTGCCATCAATGTGACGATAAAAGGGGTTCAGAGTCTAGGTATCCATGATCAGTCGAAATACTTGAGATCGATGGTGTTATAGGATCCAGCGCGTGTGTGTGTGTGTGTGTGTGTGTGTGTGTGTGTGTGTGTGTGTGTGTGTGTGTGTGTGTGTGTGTGTGTGTG
>JAULBM010349333.1:0-12217 GCA_032357055.1 Geukensia granosissima | reverse complement strand
TGTTAACCTTGTATCATCTGATGCTTCAGAGATCCGGTGGGTGGAGGTATATTGTAGAGTTGTCACAAATTTAAGATATATATATATTATATACAGCTGGAATGTTGCTCCATATGAACATGCTTAAATATACATTAATATAATTTGCGGAAAAGATATTTTGGGGGTAAAATATGTGTTTTTCATTTGTTTTGAAGATAAGTTAAACTTAGGACTAGTATTGACAGCATATTGAAAAATTTATATGGATAATATTTCTCTCATAGCTACTTTGGGACTAAATATGTGATTTTTAGGGAAAAAACGAAAAACTGAAAACAGATAAGTAAAGTATATACCGACTTATCTAGGGCATATTCAAATTTAACAATAATTAATAAAAATAAACAAAACTTGTTAATAAATATAAAGAGATAAAATTTGGGGAAAGTTTTTTTTGGGGGGGAAAATCCTATGTTTTTAAAACCAAAAACCAGAAACAAAATAGGTACGGTATTCACAGATAGATATTTGATGTTTCTTCGGGATTGAAAATGAATATGGATTATTATTAACAACAGCGATTTAGATAAATCAATGTTGTTGGAAATGTTATTTGTGGAACAGTAGTACAACACGTTTTTTTTTCATTGAAAATGCCCACTCCCAACCAACCTATGATGTGTGTATTTCACAGCTTGTTCGATTTTCCTTTGTTTACTTCAACGATCAAAATCTTCATCTCACTTATAAAGTCAAGAAATATCAAGGTTATTTTTCAAGAAAACTGAATATCACACGCTTCGCAAGATTTTTTTCGAATTTTTTAAACGCCCCAAGGGTTCAGTCCAAAAATTTGACTGTGAATGTAGATTTTTGTTGAGAAACAGATTTTCTCATTTTGGTTTTTTTTGGTTATTTTGCTAAAGTTTATAAATTAAAAAAAGTTTTTCTGACATTAATTAACCCATTTAAATAAATAATTTATAAACGTTACCAGTTTGACATTGAGACTTGTTTTATTTATACCAATATCAACAAATTTATCACTAAATTACAATGATACTTAACATGGGCAATTGTAACCTTGTTGCAAGTGCCTGTCCCAAGTCAGGAGTCGAGGTCATTGTTTGACTTTTTCATTGCTGTTTTTGTATTTATTATTGCATTTAGGCGGCTTTTATCTTATTTTAAGTATAATTTATTTATTATTTTAGGCAATTTAAAGCTCGTCATAGGGAATGGAATTCCATCCTCATTGAAGGATTTGCGGTGATCTTTAGGTTATTAAAATAATTTCGTCTGGAAGATGAATAGGGTCTCTCTGCCATTTCGTCCACATGTTCTCATTTTTATACCATATAAAAATAGGAGATGTGGCATAATAGTCCATGAGACAGCCATCCACCAAATGACAGTCGAATCTAAACTTCTACATGCCCCATTACGGCCTTTAACAACAAACCGGAGTCCACACCATAACAAAAGTGTAAAAAGCCCCAAAATACAAAATGTAAAACTATTCATAAAGCATGCAATCGATGTAATTTATTGACAAATGGTGAACAAATAACAAAAATGACTAATTAAACAAAGACAACCACTGGAATGCAGTTTCCAGGCTTGGGGCAGGCACATAAGTATGTGACGGGTTTAAACCGGTTGGAGAGCGCTTAAACCTCTCCTAACCTTGGACAGTGGTGTGGCATAACAGCACTTGAACACACTTTAAAAATGGATTGAAATTATTTAACACTTGAGGTTGATACTGAAAACCATCAATAAATACAAGTTTAACTAGTATGTGATAGAACAAATGTATCGACCTCGAGAGTACTCGCAGTTGCTGTCTGCTTGTTAAAAACCCAATAGTAACTGATGTTTTTTAATTAAGTTTGAGATATTTCAATGGAAAATTGTTGGAAAGTGTAAATATATTTCGTAGATAATAATTCATAATACTTGGCATTGTACAAAATAATGTGTTTAAATAAATGTGCTAATATAATTTGTAGAAAATGTATTTCTTTGGTTAAAATGACTGAACTCTACAAGAAAATCAAACGAAAATATAAGTAAAATGACTTATGCATATGCAAGGGAAAAGATCCCAAAATTGGTCTCTTCTTTGAAAGGTGCATGCTTAGGGGCACAGAAATACAATTTGCAGAAAAGAAGACAATTTTGGTATCAAATATGTGATTTATAAGATCATCAGTTATCCATAAAGATTGGGACTGTCTTTCAACTCATTTGGGTATTGTCGTTAAAATTAGCTAAATTATACACATTGTATTTCATTTACGTTTGTTTTCTATGTGGATTTTACTTAAAAAATTTTTTTAAATACTAATATACAACTGCATTTCTTTGTATGTCCATATAAACTCAAAGTTTCGTTTTTGATCCGGTGATTGGTAGGCAGACAAAACAATGGCCAACAAAATGAAACGAAAGACAAACATAGAGCACTCAATACTACACTGAAAACTAAAGCTGGAGTAACACGAACCTTACAAAAACCAGGTAGTGGCACCCGTCGTGTTACTCAGTAGTCAAAGCCAGAATATAGTCACAATCGATGTTAGTCACAACCGATATAAGAGCGGATTTGTATTCATGACAGGCGGAAGATATCCATAGTCATCTTTTAGATGGATATTTCTTACCGGTCAACCAAATCATGATGGCACCCGAAAAACTTCCGGAGTGATGACTCTAATCTTTCCCCGAGAATTCCTTGACTCAGTAGCTTTCTTGTCAGCTTCAACCCTCTATCAATAAAATCCTGATAGGAAGCACAAGCCCTGGCGTAGCGTATCAATTGAGAAATATACACTCCGTATGCAGGTGCGATTGGAATGTTGCTAGACATGAACGGAAAGTTTACTATCGGAAAATCAAAGTCATCCATGTGTTAAATGATAGGTGTTTTTTATGGGTAATTTACTCCCACAGATAAACTATTTTATATTATAATATTCTTTCTGTAAATTATATTTTTACACATTTTTGTATTTCAGAAAACTGTTTCAAGGGGTCGTTTCTACTAAAATAATTTGGCAAAAAATGCATTTACATCTGATCCCATTTGTACCCATTTCCATGAAAAAAATCACCTGTAATCTTCGCTTGAAAATAGAATATCAAAATTGTTTACATTATTTAACCCGAAGAATCTCACGATATCCATGTCTACCTTACTTATTTTTGTTCCATTGTTGTTTTACATAACATAAAATGACATATAACCATATCAGCACTATCATAAAGTGATATATTGAATTTCAAACAAAAAATATCTATTAAACAATTATACATTTTGTACCTAAATTATTTTTAGTATCATTTTAACACTGGTCTGTTTTTTTTATTTGTCTCGATCTTTTAAAAATCAACTAAAATGCCTTTATAATTTGTTTCCAGTTTTTTTAGTTTTGACATGAAGAATCACATATTTCACTCCAATATTGGCTTTTATAGAAATTACATTTTTATACTTCCAAAATGCTGTTGAAACCAGTACATATCATCTCTATTTACTACATATACCTAATGTGTTCTATATTTGACTTTCGTTTCATTTTGTTGGCCATGGTCTTTTTTTAATCGGTACGAAATATTCTTTTTACAGATGAAAATGAATACATTTCCACTGTCGTAACTTAGAATCCGATTTCCGTAGCGGAAGGACTAACATCGATTGAGACTAAATACAGGTTTTACTGCAGAGTAAAATGACGGGTGACACTAGGAGCACATGGATTTTCTTTTCATTTTGTTGGTCATGGTCTGGTCTGTCTCCTGACTAAACGGTTGTATCTGCCCCTTTTGTATATTTGAATTCTTTGAACTATTATTGTTTCCAATTTTTGGTGCTTTTCCTTGAAAAATTGCACAATTCACCCTAAAAATGGATTTTTCGAGAACTTTTTCTGATGAATATTTCAGTATACCGACTAAAATCTGTGGAATCATTTAAATATGAACCTTATTTTCCATTTTAATTTTATTTCCAGTTTTTTGCGATATTTATGGTAAACACTTGTTTTACCCCCAAAATACCCAGAGATAGTTATGTAAAGTATAAAGATACCAATTCTTAATGCTGAAATAGTAAGGAGAAAAAATGGTCTCGGTTTAATTCATGATAACAGATATTTGAATGTTTTTAAATGCACATTTAATTTTTGCCTTATTGCACAAGGTTTGCAGGAATATCACATAATTTGTTACAAAATTCAGAAAGATGTTTTGAAACATTCAGAGCTTTTAAATGACAACGTTTTCACAGCTTTTACCTTTTTTGGGAAGAGTGTCTAAATCTCCTTAGCACGTCATCTTTTGTATGATATAATCCTCAATAGAACCAATAAGGACTTTATAGTTTATTTCAAATGTATGGATTTGGGTTACCATTCACTTTTGTGAGCACATTGCGTAATAAAATGCTTTTGGTGACAGTGAGGTCACCGGTAGTAATGTTTCAGGAAAACTTGTTCAGGCTCAGCAAACAGATTAAGGTTTAAAGTAATCAATTACAGAAAATCGCCAAATGATGTCTATCAGTAGTTTAAAATCTAGGTTGCAATTGATTCTGAATATGTGAAATGATTGTTACAGGCTTAATCTTATAAATAAGAAATGAAAAAAGAAGCTTTGTAATGTTAGAAATTTATTCATGCATTGTAAAGTTTAGACAAAATAATTTTCCCATATTTAGACTTTGATTTTTTACACTGAAAAATAAGTAATAAAAATGGTAAAGTTAGACGTCAATAGCTGCTCCTATGGGTAATAATGGAAACATTCTGAAAAATTTAATTCGTATGAAGCTGACGTTTGGTTTCACGGTCCTCCATATGGATGATTTTCTGTCACTGGATTATTTTAAATTTGGAGACTATTTTGACCGCATTTATCCCATTGATCTTAGCATAAAGGATAATGCAAAGACTGGAAGATCTGCTTCATATTTAGACTTACAGCTAGAAATTGACATTTAGGGTGGGTTAAGAACAAAACTCTACGACAAGAGAGATGATTTCGATTTCCCCATTGTAAACATTCTGTTCATGTGAAGCAGCATTCAGATCTCACCTGCATACGGAGTTTATTTTTCTCAGTTGGTAAACTTCACCTGGACTCTGCTTTCATATTTGGATTTTATTGAGAAAGGGATGCTTCTGACCAGAAAGCTAATGAACTAAAGATTTCTCATGAAAAATTTAAGTGATCATTTCGGAATATTTTCGAGTGTCTTCATGATTTCGTTCTTCGGTACAAAATATTCATTTTTAAAATGACAATGGATATATTTCCACTGTTGATACTAAGAATCCGATTTCATACCATAAGGACTAACATCTATTAAGACTAAACACCAGTTTTGACTACAGAGTAAAACGACGGGTGACACCAGGAGCACATGGACTTGTTTTGTAGGTTTTTTTTAAACATATATTGGTGTTTGTTCTATATTTCTCTTTTGTTTCAGTTTGTCGGCCATGATCTTCTATGTCTTCTGACCCTTTGGTATCTTGCAATAATTCCTCTGTTCCACAATGCATCACATATTTACAAAAAAAAATATAAACAATAAAGTCTGTTTCTTTCATATTCACGTTACTCGGTTTTTTTCAGTTGGTCTGTTCGTCTTAATGACGAAATATTTTGTTAAACCTGTTTGAACCAAAGAGCGAACGCATTGTCAACTATTGAGGACAATACCACATCTAATACAGAAATTGAGGCAGAGACCATAGTATCAGCAATGCTATGTAGCACGGAACGACAACATACATTGACCTAGATATTGTTGCGACGGCATTTTATAATGGTGTTGGGGCGAGAAAACTGTGTTTACCCTTTCTTTTCCGAACCTAATCCTAATTCTGTTTTTGTAAATGAGTTCGTGGAGTCAAAGCTTTTGTTCTTTTGTTTCCGTTTTATCGTTTAGTTTTGTTTCGAATTTGTCTTGTACCTTTGGATTATACGATTTTGATCTCTCGCATGGGTATTCTACACTGGACTTATGTCCTTTTATCCACACTACTTTTGAGGCTAAATAGTACTGAAATGAATTCCTAGTTTAACAACGTGCCTACTAGAACTAACATTGTCAACCATTTAATGCGCCTTGACACCCCTTAGGAACGTAAATACAAGAATACATTGTCTTAAAGGAATTTGAAGATAAAAAAGTTGTCGACATAAATCGTTCAGTCGGAAGACAGACAAGACCATGGCCAACAAAACAAGAAGAAAGACAAACATAGAACACACGACACTACACTGAAAACTAAAGCTGGAGTAACACTACAAAAACCAGGGTGATTTCAGGTGCTGCGAAAGGGTGAGCAACTCCTCCTCCACGATGTGAACTATATTTGAATACGATGTTTAAGGGGTGAGGTTGTGTATGAAAAAAATAATGAAAATCTATTCTACATTGTCTAATCGTACTACTACTTAACTTTCTGTCCTTTTGACCAGTGCTTTACCTAAATTAAAAGACCTTATCATGATTTACTGTAATAAAGCTTACGAACATAATGGTATAAACTATTTTTTGAGTGTAAAAAATTCCCTGGAAGTATTGATGAATTACAGGCTTTCGAAAACCTTTAGAAACTGTTGATAGTTATGATCTCTCTACTCTTTATACTACAATTCTACATTATCTTATAAAACAGAAATTGATGCTGTTTATTTCCTTCTAGATAACATTTTTATCCATTTCGGCAATAAAATTTATAGAAAGGTTGTAGGAATTCCAATGGTAACAAATTGTGCTCCTTTAATAGCAGATTTGTTTCTTTACTGTTATGAATCTCAGTTTATGGCTGAACTTCACAAGGATTCTTCTAGAAATGATTTGATAGAAAAATTTACCAATAAATACCACTACCTTGATACCATTAATAATTCAGATTTCAACAAATATACTTCCGAGATTTATCCAAAGGAATTAACTTTGAATAAAGCCAATCATAATAGCCTCAAATGCCCATTTCTCGACTTGGATCTAAATATATTTCTCAAGGAAAAATCTCCACTTAATTTACGACAAGAGGGACGATTTCTCATTCCAATTGTTAATTTTCCCTTCCCTGAAGGTGACGTTCCTTTGGCTCCTTAGTATGGAATATGCATTTTTTAGCTTGTTCGGTATGCCCTTGTTTGAAGCGACGTTTTAGATTTTAATGAACGCAATCTCTGTATAACTGAAATATTATTAAGTCAAGGATTTTGGTACCACAAATTGATTAAAACATTCACTAAATTCTTTCATTAATATTGAGATTTGGTATCAAAATTTGGATGTACTTGAAATAATCTAATTAAACATGGGTTATCACATCCCACTTATTTACGAAAGCGTTGTAAATAAAGCTTGGAAATTTAAGTTTAATCAAAATCCACATGGTCTTAAATTCATCCAAATAAACTTATCTGTAAAGGATATTGTCAAAGCATTATTATAAAATCTTCAAATATGGTTTTTATTAGTACTAATATTGACTTTCTTAGCTTGTTAATAGCTTAATACGGAACTAAACAGTTTGAACTTGTTATAACATTTTCTACATCTTGTCTATATCTATTTTATATTGACATTTGCACAAACCATATTTTCATTGACTTCTAATGATATTTATGCACTAAATCCAATTGAAAGTGTTTATATTGGCACCGTAGTGAAGGAAAACTTGGTTACTTGATCAGTTGCTTTTGGGTTTTTAAGTAGCAGACAGCAACTGCGAGTACTCTTTTGAGGTCGATACTTTTGTTGAATCTTGTATTAATTTTTGATTGTATTTGTTATTGATTTTCAGGATAGATCTTTAGTGTTAAATCCATTTCAAATCACCACTGAGCGCCCATCAACCCGTTTTACCCCACCACATTCTTATGTGCCTGTCTTAAGCCAGGAACCTGTAGTCCAGTGGCTGTCGTTGTTTGTTTAGTCATTTGTTGTTATTTTTTACCGTTTCTGCAATAGATTAGGTCGATTTTCGTGTTCGATGTATAGTTTCATATTTTATATTTCGGGACCTTTTACAACTTACGTTATGGTATGGATTGGGGTTCTTTGTTGAAGGCCGTAATGGGGCTTGTAGAAGTTTAAATTCTACTGTCATTTGGTGGATGGCTGTCCCATTGAAAATCCTGCCACATCTCTATTTTTATATTCATCAAACGAAAGTAAAAATTCAATGTCGTCTTCATCCGCATCTTGAACCAACTTCTCACTCTTAAGTTTATTTCCTATGTTTCGGTTCTAATGCTGCTGGTGAGAGTTACTCCTTGAAAAGTACATATAGCATACCACAATTTCCATATTTATTCAACATTGTGAAACTGTTTTTTTGTGATATCGGAGGAGATAGATAAATGCAAACTCCATACAGTTTTTAATATTCGTTGCCCTCCTATCTAAGGAATAAAAATGCGAGAGCGGAAACTGGCACTGTGCGGAGCTTGGAATAAAGGATATCTTAAATAACGATATAGTTTCCACCTAAAAAGAATATCTAAACTTTGTTATAATTTTCGTATCATCCTAAAAGGAACAAACAAACGACAAATTTTTCCACAGTTTATCAAAAGAAAAACTATAATTAAGATTTCAAGGATATTTCAACAGTTTTTTTAATTTCAATTTTTTATTTAGATATCTATACAGCAATCTCTTCTGCTCTTTTCCATATTGCCTGGATTATCTTATTAGAGATCTTTTCTGGTGAACCTTAATATTTATTTTTTTTTAAATTCTTGTTTTGCACTTAGTATTAGATTAAGGGCAAAATTTTACATGATTGACTGAAACAGGAGGTTCAACAATATTTTTATGTTGTGTTTCAACCCACCAATAATAATAATAATGATAATGATAATAATAATAAAAATAATATTAATGATGCTGAAGAAATGTATCACTACTACCGATTGTGACTTGCCACCGGCTTTGATTACCGAGTAAAACGTCGGGAGAATGTTGTAAAGCAGAGACTACATACTCTCCTAGAGACCCTGTGGTTAAGTTCGTTTTCATTGTATTTTTGTTACTTAAGTATCAGTTTACTGTGTAGTATTTGAGTTGTGATGTTTGTCCTAACTTTGTCCCTCAGTTTTCTGCATTGACGATTTCCGTCTGCCTTATTTTGTTATTTACTTCAATGTACAAGTAAGTGTAAAACAGTGCAAAGTTAGAAAAACAAATTATCTTTACTAGTTTTACATTATCAAGTCATTCCTTTCGTGATATCATGCAAATTTTCCAGTGTTGACTTGATCACGAGAACAATTTTTATCGCACGTGCTGAGAACAATTTTTACGTTAATCTAAATGTGAAAATTGCAGCAGAATTAGAGTAAATTCGTAGACGACTATCCGTGTTGGATATGAACAATTTATTCACGGGTAATATACACGCAATTTAGAAGAATATTACTACTTTACATTATATCATGCTGTGTTAGCAGTATTTGTTTTTAAAAAGTAAAAAAAAATCATAATAAGTAAACAATCGTAATGTAGAGACCAATGTTTCTTTAAACAAAACTAACCTTTCGAGTAATGTCGTATTAAATTTAAGGTGCAATCAACAAATGGCCTACATTGGGGTGTGGATTTATGAGAGATAAAAGATAAAATTTTAAGAATAAAGTTGAATTATATTCTAGCTTAATCACTGAAATGTGATATTTATCTATGAAAACATGTCATTTTAAGACAGAATTTTTCAATGTAAAAGGGGTAATGGGAATTTTTTTGTGATGAGGAAAACTTTAATTTAAACTGCAGAATGAGTTTATTCCAACGATATAAAACATGACATACTTGATAGCCGACCTCTCGATATATTTTGATTGTGTATTTTATGAATAATTATACATTTTGTTATTTTGGGGCCTTTTACAGCTTCCTTATGCTATGTACTCTGGTTAATTATTGAAGGCTGTAATGGGATCTGTAGACGTTTAAATTCTACTGTCATTTGGTGGGTGAATATCTCGTGACAATCTTGTCTCATCTCCTAGTCATGACAAATTCCGTTTGGTGTACACTAGAACAATCACAATTGCCTTTGGTGTTGAATTCAGCTTAAAGCCATTTATCCTAATAAATTGTACCAAATTCCAAAATTGTGAGTACAATTGATATGATCGGTATGTGGAGACCAGACATATGATGTAAGTTTTCAGCTACAAATAACAGAATACCTCATAACAATGACTTGTTAACGTTAACCAATATTTCTGAAAGATGTGGACTCTTTGGCCTCACATCGACTTTTAAGATGAAGAACAGCAATAAACATAATTTGGTTGTCATGTTCATTGTAATGTAATTGAATGTCCTATTATTCATTTATGGTGTGGGTTAACGCGATTCAGATTTCATCTTACCATTTGAAACTGTTTGTCATTTCCGGTGTTCAGAATGTTTACTGCCAATTTTGGTTTCTATTATCACACCATTGTCCAAAATAAAGAGAGTTGAGCGATAACAAACATATTTAACGCCGCCAATTATTTTATGTGCCTATCCAAAACAGGAGCATGCAATTCACAGGATAACGTAATCTATATGTTTTAAAGTTATTTGTTTTACATTGTATTAGGCGATATTCTGCCACATAATAATATCATCACGTTTTATTTTTAGGGTCTTTCATAGTTACCTTAAGGTGTGGATACTAGGGAAACTTGTAGATTGGTATATTACACATTTTTGGTGGCTGTCACAAAGGCAAAAAACCACATCTTCTTCTATCTGATTTTACAAATAAAAAAAATAAAAAACACAGTTTGATAATTAGTGTTCTTAATATAAGCTAAACCCCATAGCCTGATGCAAAATTTAGGACAAACACGCCAAAAAGAAATACAAAAAAAGTTTATAATGCTTTTGCAGGAATAAAAAAGCTTAAGGTTGGTCTTTAAAAATCTTATCAACGGAATACATAAAAACTATTCCTAAAGGAGAAGTATACAAACAGCGAGGTCAATATAAGTAACAACATGAAAATTCTCTGAGCTTCCGTGATAAGAAAATAAAAAAAGTCATATTCTTTCGAATCTTGATGATTCGGGAACATATCAAACATACTAAGTAAAAGATCAAATGGTAGACGTACCAGATATCAACCAAAACAAACGGAAATACCAAATGTATATCAATATAGCAACAACAATGTTAGACATAGTCCACAATGATAATTAGGCACTATTGTATTCGTTTTCAAAGAAACGTAACACCATGACACACTCCAGTCCATTACCATCGCTGCTTTCTGTTGTCATAAATAATATCCGGTAACTCATAAGCCTGAAAATCATTAGCGGCAATTTCTTTGTTAGTTACCTGATGCCAATATCATGGACTTGGAGTTTTTAACTATGGTAACAAATCTATATTTAAAAACATGCTCGATTATATTTAGAAGTCTGACAGATTCCCTCTTGTCAAATAACAAAATAAAAAAAAAAAAAATAAAATAAAAAAAAATAAAACAAGCTAAATTGCGGAAAATTTACATATATCACCAATTTCACATTCGCGTATCTCCCATTTTACTTGTTATATATTAACAATATTTTGTACATAGTTTTCATTCTTAAATTGTATTGTAAGATATTGTATAATAGTAGAAGACTCTATTAGCTAGTTTAACATCTGTTTTCCTCAATTTTGCAAATTAAATATGCTCCAACTATAAATCAGGGACTTGATCTTATTGATTTGCCGGGCAATATTTAATCACAAAATTAAGTTGTCAATTAAATCTTATTTTGAGAATCTTATTTTTGATTACTTCTCGTGTGGGTCGGCTCGATGACTGCCATACGATTGTCCGTCAGTAAACTGTATGCAATTTTTTCACCTGTTTCGTTATTGTATATGTATATGCATTGGGGTATTTCCACGGTGGATATCGTTGTCCTACGACAGCATGATTTTTTCCGGTTTTCAGTCTTATTTTTGTCCGGATACGATTTTTTCCGGCGCGTTTGTTTATTTATTGATATAGGTTGCACTTACCAATTAGGAGAGAGATACAGAATATTTTCGGATTTTGACATCTTAGGATTTTTATAATAAAAAGAATTAATGGTACAGAAGTGCATAAGAATGTGAAAGTTGGTTGATATGATGGTTAAATGTGTTTTTTGTTAATATATGGGTTTCCATATTTCAGTTTTAGTCATTCATACAGCTTGAAATGGG
>JAULBM010349332.1:0-22223 GCA_032357055.1 Geukensia granosissima | reverse complement strand
ATTATCAGAAAATAAAAAGAAAAATTAGGATCACCGATCTCGTTTTCTTGCTACGTTAATTAATCTATAATTCTGTACTGCAATCCTTTATAAAATTTAGTCATTGAAGTTACCTCCCCTTACAAAGTTAAATTGTTTAAATGTTAAAAAGCTCTTTATCCTCTGTGAATGCATGAAAAATGAATATGCTATTAAATGAAGAATTACAATATGATTATTCAGTTTTAATTTCGTAACAATATGTTTTTCCGAGAAATATCATTTGCAATTAAAAAAAAGTCAATACCACAAGTTTGTGATCCAAGATGGCGGAAGACACCAGAACCTCCTTAAATAAGATAAAAACAAATAGATCGGCTGTAATTCGACCACCATCCATTTTCTGCCTTTATTAAGAATTCAAATGAAATTTTGATTTTTTTTTGTTGATTAAAAAATGAAATTCAACAACCGCATTATTGAGACCTTCCAGATCTATAGAATAGACACGTGGGAATTAATAAAAACAAAATAAGTGACGCTAGGTCTATGATATAATTTAAAAAAATATAAATACAACATTGGTAAACATGTATTATGTAGCATATATCATTAAATTAAAAAATCGCTATAACAATTGTAACACAAATGTAACCATCAGTTGTGCATAGTTTAGTGTTTGGTTAGTTATCCCATAACTCGTGAGAGACGCGATTTATTGTGAATGTTTAACGGTCTAACTTAAGCAAATTGTTCTTGGTCGGATGGCAGTTAAATATCCTTAGTTCGCTGATCTTAATACATTAATTGTAATATACTAAAATAAATCTTAGAGATCATGCGTAGAACTTATATATATACTTCATTTGTTGAACAATGTTTTACATACATCATTTATCCGTCCCCGTTATTTTGAACAGAGGCGATAGATATATATTCCTTAAATTTGATTTAGATGAATGGCTTTTTTGACACAAACCATCAATTTCGGGCTCAAGGTATTTTAATTGCAATACGATGTGAAATTCTACTATAATAACAAATAACAAGTGGAGTTACGCATATAAGGGTGCTGGACCTTCAAAAGGACTATAGTTTGTTTAATGTTAACATCTGTTCTGTTCCTATGAACTGTCCATGTTTATTATGACACCAGCTAGTCTTAGAATGCATGAATACAATGCAGATTCTTAAATTTTAAAAACCCGTCCAAATAGGATGCCTCTTGATCTATCTCCTAAAAACATCAATATAGTATCTACCATTTACACTATTCATAGACAGGTAACACAAAAATGTAAATACAAATTACTTTTCCTGTTTTAAAAGACAGGTACAATACCTTCTAAAAAATATTTTAACTATATTGTGCAAATGTGAATTTTTCATAAGTTTTCTTTTTTGGATGTTGAAAAAATTAACGGATCGGCAACAAAGAAACAACACCTGGTCAACACTTCGTAAGGATCATCCATGCCATGTTTGGTTTCCATTCATTGGCTTTCTAGATTTTTGCATGAATTTCCCGTATGGTCTTGTGTTAAACTAAGTTCCCCAATGGCGGTCATGAATTATACATTGAAGCAACTAATTTCAATTCAAATTTTAACTTTATTACAGAGGACGAAAAGTTTGTATATTTATTCAGTAATAGTGAATGTTATATGAATGTTGCCAAGACCTGCTTCAGCATTTTAAGTAGAAGGAATACTTTTTATACTCTTAAACTGTTTTATCATTAATATTATTTAACATTTATCATTTTTGAATCTTTTTAATTTCTGTATTATCATATTTTTATAGTCTCTCATAATTCTTTTTAGAATGGAACTTGTATTTTGTTCTTAATTATGATTAGTTTATGTTAATATATATAACTACATGTATATTCAAAATTTATGTAATACAAGTTGTGAGACTTAAATAAAATATTGAATCTGAATCTGTTTAATGACGGAGCCTTTAAATGAACGTTCTTGTCATGTTTCGTTTAAATCGATTCTGTCATTATCTAGCAGAAAATTTCAGTCCTATGTTAAATTAAGTAAGTCTACACTGACAGCCAAGCTATGCTACACTTGGTCAGCACCTTGATTATTCATGTCCCTTTTCAAAATGTGCTATTGATAATCGATGTTACACTATAGCTGTCTGTTATAAAATACTGGTTTACCAAAGCTGGATTAATATAATAAATTTTAATATGCTGTAAAGGCATTTTAAACAGTAACCTCTCATCATTAGCATAAGAACAAAATCGTTGAAACCCGAAATTCAAACATTGAAAAATGAAGTACTAAGATCCTAACAAACTGACATAGGAAAACAATCAGCAGAAAGGACAACTTCCATTTTAATACAAGAAATGAAGCCTTTCTGTTATTTTTGGTGATTAAAAAATTAATTGTTCTAAAATTAAATGGTAAAATTCATGCCAGACAGTTGTGGAAACTGGACCAGTGAACCTTTTGTTTACCAGCAGAGGCATAGATAACATTCATCAATCAGTCAATCTTTGGAATCCAAATGAACATTATATCAAAACTAAATTTTGGTCAAGAATTGTTCTACATGCTGCTGTTATTTTTTATTTTGACATTTGCACAATTCTTTGTTTTCTCATAATCTACAATCTATACTGTTTAATAATGAAAGCCTGATTCGTCTATTAGTGTTACATTTGAATTGCCTTACATTTTATTATTGTCGCAGTGTTTGTGCGTTTGGACTTTAATTACAACGATTTTCATGACAGGTGTTGTCCCAAGTGTAAAAATAATGTTGTGAATTCTGAGGCATCAGATGATTACAAAATTAACATGAAGTCAACTACAAACCTCCACCGATCAGTGTTAAGGATGAATTTGTACCTGGAAATTGTTGTCCCTACCTCAGTGGTATTTGAACTCGATCGCGCTGCTGTGACATCTCTGGCTTCCATTGCCTGCACGGTGTCCAGCGCGTTATACCACTCTGCAACCTAGGCTACATAAATATATTATAACTGCAAATATTTTCCTTACCTTCAGTGAGATTTGAACTCACGCTGCTGTGATATCTCTGGCTTCGCCTGCAATGTGGCCAGCACCGTATATTAATAAGTCACCAATGCATTATAAGATATAGCTTTGGGTAACCTGATGATGGCTTTCCTTGTTAGCGTAGGCAAAGTTATCCCAGCTTTTCATGTATATTGTAAGGGATCTGGTATCTCTACCGTTAAATCGTAAATGTGTAATACAAAACAAGATGCGTTTTTAATACTATTATTTTGCTATAATATGTTGCAAATAAGCTAAACCAATATAAATGAGGATCAGTGATCTTGCAGCTGTTCATTTTTACATAGGTTTTAATACTTTTTACAACAAAAGTAAAAAAATCTTGATTGATATGATATTGTGTGAGAATCGTTTTTGTTTTTTCATAATAGAAGAAATGAATTACATTTAATAGGTGAAGCCCTTCTATGATCAACCCATTGAATATCAAATTACCTTTATTGGAATTTTTTTTAAAAGTAATTACACAATAATTTAAGTCTTTAAAGTCACTGAAACGGCACTCTAGCGAAAAGGGTGTTAACTTTAAAAAAATGACAGATGACAATAAACACTAATGTTGTTGGTTTTCATTATCAATCGCAAGTGTTTTCTGTTCTGTCATACCACAGTCCACTGATAGCGGGATGGTTAAGCACTCACAAACTGGCTTAAAAATGCAAATTTACCAATGTTGAATAATTAATGGAAAATTTGATATGCTATATGTACATTTCAAGGGGTAAACTCTCAACAGTAGAATTAGAACAGAAAAAAAGAGAAAATCAACGATCCAAACATAGCAAAGAGTCACCCAAATCCAAACAAATAGAAATATGAAGTCAAATCCGACAGCAAAGAAACTACTACTTGCAATGATTTTCGAAATATATAACCCCGCCACATACTTAGTGTGCCTGTCCCAAGAAAGGAACCTGTAGACTATGTTGACTGTCGTATTTTATGAATAGTTTCACAATTTAAATATTTAGGGCCTTTTACAGCTTTCGTTATGGTATGGACTCGTTTAATTTTGACTGTGATTTGGTGGATGGCTGTCTCATGGACAATTCTTATATAGTGAGGCCATATTCTAATACACGGGTTTATTGACATATATATTGTAAACTACATTATAATCTTGAATAGAACTATGAAAATGAAATGCATCGCATCTGAATGTGCTCTAGAGTAACCAAAATTTATAATTACGTATGTTAATTGCAAAACATTTAAAAAATAAAAGGAATAATAATTATAGTAATAAAAAAATAAATTTAAAACAAGCATTTATATACATGGACAAATGTGCGAATTGCAAATATAACATTTTACCGTTTAATCAGTTTCCAGAAGGAACTCCTGAACCCAAAATAAAAAATTATAAATCAAAAAAACGTTTTTCATGAAAAAAATAAAGACCGAATCTTAATCGTTAAATTTAATATACTTAAAATTCGATTATTCGTCATTAATTTTACTACTGGTATGGAAATGGAAAAATACGTGTGATATACGGGTATTTTAGTAACGGCGCTTTCTCTTGTAATCATTTAGTTATTGACTATGATAACGTTATGTAGCTAAGAGACGCTAAGCGACGTCGTCAGTTCAGTGCCATAAACATATGCAGCAGAAGTGAAACCGGAAAGAGGACCACAAAGTGACTTTTTGTAAAGAGAGGTTGTAATTGCGTTATGTATTTACTTAAATATTATATTTGTGCATTTCCGATTGGAAAGGCATTACCAGTTTACCGAAAGCTACATTTTTATATAGCCTAGGTGGCCTACTGGTCTAGGGCCCAGAACACAGTGAAGGTGATGGAAGCCAGTGGTGTCACAACAGTGTTGGTTTAAATCCTTCTGACGAAAAAAAATATTTGCAGGTACAAAATTCATTCCTTACGCTCTTATGTTAACTTTCAGACGTTTATAGTTCAACCCATGTAATTATTAATTAAGAAGTTTTAGTTTTAGAAAAAACAAAATAGTTTAAACGCAAATCGATTTTTGAAAGTTTTAATGACAAATGGTTGGCCAAATACCATTTGAAAACAAAGAAAGAAATGAAAACCAATGACACCTGAAAAATGTCCATAACCTTAATCATTATATTTATATATACATTGCTTAATTTAAAATGTTATGACGCTCGTAAAGACCACTTTGTTCAAGGTACAGAGTTGGTGTATCTATAATTTCACTTGCAGATCCCACATTGTTTCGTCCCACTGTGGACTCTCTTGAACTATTTGAATTTTATATCCTTGTAAAAATTTCGTAGTCACTGTACTAAACGTCCGCTCAAGTTGTAAAAACAAGCCGTGGCACTGAAGCGAAATTTCATAAAATTTCCAATGTCACTGAAAGATATTTTAGTCCATAACGGAATAAGTAAAAAACGTCACAATCGAGAGACAACCAGGGTTTAACGTTTCCAGAGTTGCTTTTGAATGTCGACAAAATCGAAAAAAGCGTATTTGATATAAGGTTCGTCATTAACGGACGGACAGTGGTGTATCATTATTTACGTTCCGTCAAGACGAGCGTATTAATAGTGCAAATTTCGGAAAACAGGCTTCAAAGTCATCAAAGGCAATAATCAGACAAGACTATTCTCTCTACTGTCAGCGCAGCTCACTTCAGAAATCGCCTTTTTACAATTTTGAAGATTTTAAAATGGGATTTGAATTGCATACTTTTTACTGAAAATGTATCTAAGTACGTCGTCATTTTTAGTGCAAAATAATTTCTTCTTCACTAAGAGATTTTTTTACTATTGGTGAAAAAGTGGTTTGAATGTGGAAATTTCTATAGTAAATTTTTAGTGAATTATATTTATCTGATCATAAAACGACCAAAAATTTGAACTTGTGATCTGAAAGGTGCTATTAATACCTAATTCAAGAAAACCCGCCAAAGTGAGTTATCTCCCTTTTCCATGCAAAATCCCATAGACAATGCAACTTACTCAGATTTGAAGAAACCATTGAATAAATTTGCACATCTATGGATAACTTATCAACGACTTAGTAAGTCTGATATATGTATTAAGTATAGGTCAATCTATAACATTTGAAATTTGATTAAATTGATAAAAGCCGATTTCTGAAGTGAACTGCGCCAACAGTACTTTGACTATGAGTTGAAGAACAGCAATCAAGGCGCTGTTTCTTCGCTTGAAATTTGCTTGTATATATGAGATTTTTGTGTAGTGAATATTTACAACATATCCTTTCTTTCTATTTCAAATCTTTTTTTTATTACCATAATTATTGGAAATAATTTCTTATTTTTTTACGTATTACCTAACATGCAATGCATTGTGTTTAAATCATTGTATTTGACATCTGCATCAAAATACGATTTCGCATCATAATACAAGTTAAAGTTTTAATTTGTATATACCGCAATACTTCAGCCGCTCAACAGTACTACTAGACTTTTGCAATATGAAAAGATAGAAAAAATGCTAATGGATCACACAATTAAGTGGACTTGAAGGCCTATCTTTGGCCTCATTTTCGAACATATGTCGGTTTCAAATTCAAATTATGTACAGTAAACATGTGCGTAAGGCAATTCAGAAGAGATACGCACTTTTAACAGATTTTAGCCAAAGAATTGACCAATTAGCTGTTAGAGAAAATAAGGATGTTAACTTTCACTCAATATATAGAAAATTGTGGAAAGCTGGTAATCATGCTGTTTTTTGTTTTAACTTTATTCAACATTGGTAATTTTGTATTTTGCATAGATTTTAATATTATTTTAAGCTGGTTCTAGCACGTCTGTGTATCAGCATGTTACAGTTCTAACACAAACATCTTGAAGGAGCTATTAACAATGTAATAATAAACTGCCAAATTATTACCAGTTTAAAACAATATTTGATGTTTGTCAAAACATCCCAATTATGAAGCACTATATATGACGTCAAATATCATAATGTTGTAAATGTAATTATTCGTCTCCCAATCTTTGACCACTTTTGTATAAAATATGGAAACACAATTTTAGGAAACCTTCCAAAAGGAGGGGAATGGTTCTCTAAAGTTTATCATTGTATAAATATACTCCACATCGGCAAAGCTTCAACATAATTATGTAATAGATGTTATCATTGGCAATCAAAGCAGTTGCCTGCAAATTTAAAAAAAAAATTACATAATTTATATATAACGACTAAGTTTTGTTTCGTTTTTAGTATATAACTACCAAAGAACATCTTATTTCCACAAAAATTTTTACTGGAAGTTATCATTTGGTTTTCATGATCTTCTGTGTAAGTTTCTTGAACTTGTATAAAGGTTACATAACAAAAAAAAATCTAAAAACTGTGGTAATTTAGTTAGCCCTCGAATGTTTATCATAAATTTATGAAAGATGTGAATCATGTTTTTTTGGCATATATTCCATATTCTTTCTTTTAAATATCATTAAGGAATTATTATCTTTTGTCTGTGGATGTCATAAAAATATGATGCCATTATTTGTAATATTCCTTTGATTGCTATCTTTATATTTGGGTGTATTTAACGTCATGAATTGTATATTTCATTTGGTCCATTTATGTAACTTTCATTTATATCCACAATGCAAAAAGCTGGTCCATTTGGCCAGGCGATTTCAGATTATATAACTAGAAATGTATCAAGTTCGACTGATTTATCTTTCTTTTTTTTCACCCATAGCGTGTCTTTTGGAAATAAATCAAGAAAAAGCTTTACATGCAGTTAAAGTCGTTATTGAACATGAATCATTAATTAATGTAAGTTATCGTGTTTATTACCAATTCTTTATTTTAAATAGAGTTTCCTTCAGATTGACGAGAGGTTTGTAAAAGGCCTTCAACAATCTTTATGACGTGCTCTTTCTTATTCAGTTCGTTTAAATGAACGACAGGTCAAACGTACAAACACAGTAGAATAACCTATAATTTCAAACTCGATACTGTACGAATGGTAGCGTGGTGAGGGTGGAGGTTGGTTGAATTGACTTTTGATGACCAATATTATCGGTGTTTTAAATTTTTGAATTGCGTTTTGAGGGTGAATATGATAAAAAAGCATAGACAATGACTGGGTGTTGTAAAAAGTGGACACAGCTGCCCTTAGAATATCAAATTATTAAATGGGTTGTCCCTTAAAAGAAGTTCGAAGATGCCAAAGGGACAAAATAGATATCGTTAATTCAGAAGACAGTCAAGACCATTGCCAACAAAATGAAACGAAAAACAAACATAGAACACACAACACTACGCTGAAAACTCAAGCGTGAATAACAAGAACCCCACAAAAACTATTTGAGTTCAGGTGCTCAGGAAGGTTAAGCAACTCCTGCTCCATTACTGGCACTCGTCCTGTTACTCAGTTGACAAAGCCAGTGTATAGTCAAAATCAATGTTAGTCACAAGCGGTATAGGAACGGATTTGTAGTCACGACATTGGGAAGATATCCATTGTCATTTGTAAAATTTCGTACTGCATGTACTGGTCGTCCAAATCATAATGGCAATAAAAAAGTTTTCAAAGTGAAGACTCTAATATTTCCATGAGAAACTCAGTGGCTAAGTAGCTTTCTTGACAGCTGCAACACTCTATCAATAAAATCCTGATAGAAAGCAGTGGCGGATCCAGAGGGGGTAAAGGGGACGTTCGCCACAAATAAAAAAAAACTAAAGAGAGAGAGAGAGAGAGAGAGAGAGAGAGAGAGAGAGAGAGAGAGAGAGAGAAAGAGGAAAATGCTTCAAGTTTGCCCCAGACCCCCCGCCCATTTTCGTCTCCCTAACACAAAAACCTGCATCCGCCCGTGGAAAGCCCTGGAGTAGTGAGTCAACTAAGAAATATATACTCCATAGGTATTAGATCCCTGTTGTGTGGAAAAACGATAGTGTTTAAAATGTCATATAATTGTATCTCTCATACATCTGACTTTGATAAGCAAACAATAAAAATGATTATAATAAATGATGAATAGAGGAGGCAAGCTTCTCATACATGTACCATAGTTTTTGAATGAAAAATAATGAGAGCTTTTTATTCACTCGTACATTGATTGTTTTGATTGAAAGAAACTGGTTTCTTCTAATCAATTATTTATTTAATGCCAAGGAAAGTAGTAAATCATCTGGTCAAAACATACATGACATTTTGTCATTTTTAGATGACTAAGAGTAAAAAGAACTTGAATTGTGTTGGGGGCGGTTGTGTCCCCTTTAAACATCAATCCATCTTGGTCGTTGCTCTATTATTACTTTTTCATATTAACTTTAAAGCGCAATTGAAAAAAATTCCGCTACTTGAGTCGAAACTATTTGCATCAGATTAAGATTTTAAAAATTGAATGATTTTATTTCAAAAGTAAATTAACCCCAATCTCCAATCTTATCCAATTACCATTCTTTCCGCATTGAGTTAGACATTACTTTATTTTCATTGTTATATTTTATACTGTTTCACGTTTGTTTTGTTGTTCATTTTAAAGAAAGAGCACGTCATAAACATTGTTGAAGACTTTGTCAAAACATCTCTTTACTTTCTGTTTTAGATCTGAGAAGGTCTCATTTAAAGGAAGCTCAAAAATTATATTTCACATCTTTCATTTTAATCTCGCCTGCTATCCCAAATTCTTCATGTACTTGTTGATGTCGTCATATGCGATTTGTATAGCTTTGACTGCAACTTGCGGGCTAACTAAAAAAATACTGAAACTTGACTTTCTTTTGAATAGAAATTCTAGAAAGTTACAGAGAAAACCATGTTAACCGAATTATAACTTCCACAATGAAATTATTTTACCCTTTTCTTTGACACTAGATGATCTTTTTGTTTGCGATTAATACAAACATATGTGGCTTTGAAACACGAATAAGACATGAGGTATATACATCTATTTATAAAATTTGCACACATTTGCAATTTGATGTCTTTCTATTTGTAAACATTACTCTTGCAGAGAATATTCTTGCAATGTTACACATAAAAGAAGCCTTTACCCCTCATTTGCAACAGGAATGCTTAATTTTTCTAAACTTGGCAAAAAAGATAAAAGTTTGGGAGACAAAAGGTAACGATGGCAAAAGTACGTGTTTTTGACGTCATGGTGGCATCTTTATATGTCATTTCTGACAAATTCTTAATTAAAAAAAAAAAACTGGTATTCATTATTATATTAAGTATTTTCTCCAGCTGGCCACTAAGAGATGTTTGTGTTCGAGATGTAACCTGTTGATATACCGTTGTGTCAGGGACTAGTTTGATGATATTTAAATCCACGAAAAACTGAGAATTTTCTACATTAATTGAAGGATGCCCTTAATTAGAAATACAACAATAATTTCACCTCTAATCAGACTGACTTTAATTCTGATTAGAATTTAAGGGGGAACTATACACCATCATGAAAATAAATTCTGCTCGTTTAATTTTCTTTATATTTTATTTAGACATTAGCTTTGATGAAAGAAGGAAAACATGTTATTTTCAAGAAATTTGAACCACACATTTCTCTATTTAAATAGATATATAGTAATTTCATCATCAAAAATTTTGATCAATGAGATGTATTAATTTTAATATAAAATGATATATGATTAAAACGTTTAGATGATTTTTAAAGAGTTATTTCCCTTAGTTGTATGGTACCTCCTTAAGGATTCCACAACCGGTACCGGTGTTGCGCGCAATACAGGGAATGCTTACTCTTCTCTGCTTACAGTTCATGATGGAAAGAACGTTGATAGGCCTAATAAATATAAAGATAACAATTAGAGAATTTTACAAATTATAATGTTGGAAAGAAGTAAACTTTGTCTTATCAGCATAGATTCCAGTATCCAAAAATAAATAGATTTTACAACACTACTACGTAGAAGCTTTTTACGATCTCCACACAGCACACGAGAAAAACTTTGTAATAATATCAACAGAAAGAATATTGGGAATTTTACTGGCAGTTGCAGCTGTTTAACAGGATTAAAACAGTTAAATCTGAATCAAGCCGCACTTTCTAATGTAATAGAAATTTATAACCAAAGGAATTCGAAGTTACCAAAAAGGTAGACAGATTTCGTTAAGTCGGAAGACAGACAAAACCATGGCCAACAACTGATACTATTTATAACAAAAGATATTGCGTTTTTTAGAGCAATATACCATTGCTGTTAGTGAAAATATCGCACGCTATTCCTTTAATATTTGAAAACTTTCGTGTATCTGCCCGCATGATAAATATGGAATACTATTTATACATAGCAAATCCGTATCACATGCTTATAAAACCGAGTAACCAATATAAGCCAGAAGGACAGTTCTGATATTTGTCGAGGGTTGATCCAGCGTGTGATACGGATTTTGCCATGTATTGTTAACCTTTTCATATATTTCAACAGGAAACTTGTAACTTACCTTAACCAAGGTAAAGGTATGAGATAAAAGGTAACCAATAAAGGGTAATGTTATGCGGTATGTGATTCAGGGTAGGTCTCAACTGGACATACGAAAAAATCAAAAACAAAATATTGAACTCGATTCGCTACCATATTAAAAGTATTTAATAGATTGCTCATAATTTTTTTAACATATAGGAATAAGTTTATATATCCCTTAAATTACATGGGCTATATGAAGGAGTTTTCTAAAAGTCAGAATACTATTTTTAGATAGTGTGTTTCCCTTGTATAACTGCATTTCACTACAGTTGATTTTCAGACAGCCGTACAGCTTTCAACTTACCTGGACGGCGTCGGTGAAGTTAAACTTAGAGTAACAAAGTTTTTTTTAAAAGTTAAGTTATTTATTTAGTATGTTTACACCCAATACAATGCATTATACAAGATATATAGACTATTGTCAATACTAGGGTAATCACAACAGCAAAGATTGGGGTCAAAGATGAAGATAAAACCTAGCATAAAATGTTACTTATTTATTTCAACGAATATGTATAAATTGTCTGGTTCATACCACAATGCACAATAGGAAATATCACATAGACGTCAAGGGAATTACTTTACTTGAAATGCACTTTCCTAGACTGTTTTTGATGAGGTTCACACATGGATTTATTAACCAAAAAAATTCATATACGGAGGACATTGTTAGAGGTCAATAAGTGTTTTTGGATTGACCGACATCAAAATTAATTTATATATATTTTTATTAATATTAATATTTTTGTTTCCACAAAATAATGGAGTCTTAGGGTTATAATCCCATCATTACATTTGTCCAATTGTGCATCAGTGAATTGATCGTGGAAATAATAAAGATTGTGCACTAAAATGTATTGATTGATTGATTGAATGTTGCTTAACGTCCAATGGCCAATATTTCATGCATATTCAGGACGAGAGCATATTAATGAATGATGATGATGAACCCTGCTTTGTAGTAGACCGACACGCTGAGCCGGATTTTTAACGTGCTAGCTCACGAAAGCAACAGCCCGTAAGAAGACATGCCACTTTACCCAAACACATTATTCTGACTCTGGGCCTACCACTCTTTGCTCTTACTCCTTAATGCTGCGTGCTTAGCGGAGAAGCAGCAAATACAAAATTTAATGTCCTTGGTTTGACACGGCCGGGGATCGAACCCACGACCTTCCGCATTCGAAGCAAGCACGCTAACCATTACACCACCGAAGCGGTCTGCACCGAAATATAGAACCAGAGGAATCAGAGTGTAGAGAATTTGACATCAATTGACATTACAAAACAAACGACGTTCTAAAAGACAATTTTTTATATAATTTAAAAGAAATAATTGTACAATAATATTGTGTTTTTCGTGTAATATGCTAAAATGTTTCCCAAGGTTAGAAGGAATATTGCACGACCCACAAAATCATTGTTATTTTTACTCTGAATGTTTACTTCATTGTTAATCAAAGTGAGAAAACCCCGTCCATTAATTATCACCTGATTTTCAAAGACCGCCTTTTACAGGCATATTACATAAGCGTTTAATATGCGTTCACATATTTTACCAACATTACATGTATTTGTCAAAATATGTAAAAATAGTAGAATTGAAATTCTAATGAAAGATTCGTACATGAAGAGTAATAAAATCGAATATCTGCTAGGAAAACACAATCCACATCTCTTTTTTGTTTGTGCACCGCATAATATCTCGTAAGATAAGATAAGATAAATTTTATTTAAAGTCGATTTATATATATATACAACAATAAACACAAGCTCTATAAAGCTTTTGATCGACACATACAATTACAAGTACACATGCAAAGCTGTTGCCTCTAGATGGGGCACGAAACAAGTTCTTCAATAAATAGTGCCTTCTTTTATCATTTTTTTTTTATGTAACATATCGTTGACAAAATAGAAAAATAACGATGGTAATTTCCTAAACTTCACTGCGTATAAAGCGCTTTTCTGGATTAATTATCATCAGATATGCTCAGGACCTAATAATTGAAAACACGCGGAAGGACATCCCTACAGTATTACATAAAATTTGTGGTGTTACTGATCGGATGAAGTAATTTGATACACACTAAAAATACTATATACAAGAAAGACACATTGTACATCTTTTCTGGATTGTGCACTGCTTGGAAGCTTTGTATGAAACACAGAATCTTATTGGTTAAATGATAATAATATAATAACTCCTGATCAATACATGGTTTATGTTAGTAATCATTGAACAATATACCTGTTTTGTTATAAGATCAAGTATTCACAAATTACGTTTTTAAAAAAAAAATTAAATATATCAATAAATTTCAATTAATGTTTAAAGGGTGGTCAGGGGTCTTGGTAGTTGATTGAAACTTACCTTTACAGATCACTGTAGCCTATCATCTATACGGCATGAGCTCGAACCTGACTCTGTACAATACAAATAAGTTGCATTTGACTTTAATCTCACGTGATACGGTTTGTCAGTAACCTGCCCTAGGTCGGCGGTTCTCTTCGGGTACGCAAGCTTCCTCCACCAGTAAAAATTCTTGATAGTGGCGTTAAACCCCAATCAAATAAACAAATAAGTTACAGGTAATCCCTAAATCATGAATTACCAAATGCTATATAAATAAAACATATTGAGGTTTTCGCTTTGTGTAAATCGCATATTCTAAAAATGTCAAATATTAACATATATTGTAAAACTTTTCTTGTCCTTTATATTCATCGACATTGGCTTTTTCTCACAACACTCGTTTTGAAGCCACACGTTCACATTTCATTTTGAAAAAAAAAATAAACCACATTTTCCAGGAAATGAATAACATCAAGCAAAAATTATTTATCAAAAATAGAACAGATCTGCTTATGATTTATGTTACCAATTATCTCCCTAATAATGAGCATCAGTCGTAATTATTTTTCTAGGAAGAAGATTGATTGCGTAAAATATAGTACTAAAGCAGTTAAATTGATCAATTTCCAGACAAGAGTGCCCCAGGGCCCAGTGGTTTGATATAGAATTGCACAAACTGTCATAAAAATAAAAAAAAGTTGCACTGTTATACCTTTAATGCTTTCGCACATTAAAAAATGTCATAGAATTTGACACTGGCAGTTCTGAAGTTTCTGTCTGATAGATTTGACAGTTAATATTTTAAGTGAGTGACAGTTCCGCAGCCCTGATCTAACAATCTTTACTTTTGATACCTCATATTACTGACAGTTCTACATCACTATTCTGACAGTCTTGTCTAATAATACCTCATATTACTTGTAGATTTGCAATATTGGTTTGACAATTTTGATTGTTGATACCTGGTAAACTGACAATTTCGCAGCACTGGTTTAACAGTCACGACTGTTGAACCTCTTGTTTTTACGATTTACACGTCTTGGATGGCTCTCTCATAGACAAACATACCACATCTCTTTTTCTATACCTTTATTAATAAAGACGTGAAAAATTAATCTTCATTTTCGTAGCTACGAAGAAAAGTTGGTTTACAGTATACAACCTAATGACAGGGGGCACATAAAAAATAAAGGAAAACAAAATTCTAGAAAACTAAAACACTGCAGCAAAAAGAAAAGGCCAGGTGCGGTGAGGGGCCTAAAATATGCATTTTGAATGCACACATTATTTGATCTTAATATATTTCTTGGGTGTGAAATCAAAATATGGTGTTTTTTGATTTACTATTTAAAGATAATCCAAGTTCACCGTATATTAAGCTAACCCAAAGATTTGTCAAACATCAAAGAAACTAAAATGAAACTAAAAATCGTTGAATATTAAGGCCACTTAGGCCCCTTATCGCATCTTGTCCTTTCAAAAGAAATGACCGTTCAAAATCATAGTAGAAAAAAATAACTGCATGCATATGAGTACCTTAAGCATGTTAAGTTGTAGCCTGTCCAGCAGCACCGGCTAAATTGTTGATATCTTATGTAGCTTACTCGTATTAAGCACCCAGGTCGCTTAAAAATTTCGAAAACGTGGGGAACTTATTATTATCGGCAAAATCCGGAATATCGTCTAGTCCTGTTGGAAACAGTTTTGTTTCTGTAGTTTAGAATACCCCGAAATAAAGAATTCTTGTTTCCTTCCCCTACATTAAATGTGTCCAGAAGTTGTGCAGCACTGATCTTACAGGTTAGACGGATAAAAAGATTAAAAACAACAAATGTTGCATTACAGACAATTAGGAGTTATCATGACACGTAATAACGTTTAGGGCAAGTTACTGACCGGCAAATCGAAGCTATAATTCAGGTTAGAGATTGATGTTATGACGGTACATTTATGTACATAATATACCATGAATAACATAAATGTTTAAAAAGGGTATAGTAACGTGAAATCAAACAACAAAATAAACAAATGAATGTCCTTCTTATAATTGATAAAAAATCGCAGACTGTTTAACTCTAAGATCAAATATACCAAAGAAGACATTTCCAATCAAAAGTCAGACTTCCTTATTGGTATTACGAATAATTATGTAATATGTCCATTTTTGGTTGTTAGGGATTCCAGGAATTCGTCTACGACGTGTCCTTTTGTGATAGAAATCATGATCGTAAAAATGACCTTACGTTAGATCAAGCTAAAGGTTCAACTTTCACATATTTAACAATCGTTATGTATCTTTTAAACACATGCATAATTTTAATTTCAGACATCGGGCAACCCGTATTTACTAATAATGACCAAACCATTTAATTGGATACGCTTATCATTCCGGAGCACCTAATTCCACTCCTGTTTTGTAAATCAGTTCGTGGATTCCAAGCCTTTGTTCTTTTTGTTTCCGTGTTGTCTTTTAGTTTGTTTCAAATTTGTCTTGTTTCTTTGGACTATGCACTTTTGATCTCTCACGTCGCCATTCTACAATGGAAGTTAAAAAACTGTGCATCTTTACGTAATTTCCATTTCGTATAGCATTCAATTGTTTGTTTTTATGAAAAAAAACTCGTGAGATTAGTTGATTTTTTACAGAAGATTAAGGCAATGAACACTAACTGATTTTTGTAATAATCTCATTTTTTTCAAATTACCCTTTACGAGAAATAAAAAACCTTCTTTGCTAAAAAAAGCCAAATCGTTTGTGGTAGACACGTCTTAGATGACAAAAAGACATAAAACGGGTATCAAAATACTGTTAGCTGAAGTCTGTCAATATATATTCATATATAAAGCTACCAACTAAAGACGGACAATCGCTTTAGTAAAGTAGTTTTTGTCTTTAGCACATGGGCGTGATTGGCTGAGTGGTCTAGGTAGTCGATTTTAACTTACCTGTACAGATCACTGTTACCTATACGGCGTGAGTTCGCGCCTGGGTTTGTACCATACGCAAGCGAGTTGAATTTAACTCACATCCGCCTCGGTGGTGTAATGGTAAGCGTGCTCGCCGTGGGTGCGTAGGTTCAATCCCGGGCCGGGTCTTACCAAAGACTTAAAAATTGGTATTTACTGCTTCTCCGCTAAGCACGCAGCATTAAGGGGTAAGAGAAAAGACTGGTCGGCCCAAAATCAGAATAATGTGTCTGGGTAAAGTGGCATGTCTTCCTGCGGAAAAAAATCCGGCACAGCGTTTCTGTCGAATACAAAACAAAGCAGGGTTCATCATCATCATCATTCATTAATATGCTTTCGTCCTGAATATGCATGAAATTCTTGCCACTGGACGTTAAGCAACATTCAATCAATCAATAAATTCAACTCACATCGCACGTGATAGGCCTCGTAAGTTACTTGCCCTAGATCGTTGGTTCCCTCTGGGACTCTGGCTTCCTCCACTAGTGAAACTGACCGCCAAGATATGACTGAAATATTGTTGAAAGTGGCGTTAAGCCCCAATAAATCAATCAATAAATCAAACAAAGAATCTTTCCGTACAATTTTGTAAAAAAACCAAACTCTTAGTTTAATAACCCTTTGAGCTAGTCGAATACCATATAATGGATCTTATTTGCCTATGAAATATATTTGGAAAATAACTAATTTTTAGGCATTTATGTCACATAATTAAATTCTGTGCGACGGTTGTCTTGGGTAATGTCTTTTATTCTCTAGGGCTTTTGAACATGTATACCTATTAAACATAAAATCGAATCCTTTCTGATATACCCATGTGAAAGATAAAAAGTGCATAGACCAAATTTTAAACAGGAGTTGGATCAGGTGCACATGAAAGGTAGAAGAAGGAATTCGAAGATACCAAAGGGGCAGACAGAAATCGGAATACAGACAAGACCATGGCCAACAAAATGAAACGAAAGACAGATATAGACCACAACACTAAACGGAAAACTAAAGCTGGAGTAACACGAACCCTACAAAAACCAGGATGAGTTCAATTGTTCTAATGCTCCTGATGAGAGGTTACTCTTTGAAATGTACATATAGCATACCTAAATTTTCCATATTTATTTATCATTGGTAATTTTGTATTTTTCAATCGAGTGAGCAATTCATCTAAATCCGGCGAGACCATTATTCACTGTTATAAAAGGAAGAGGAAAATCGTTCAACTTTGGACTCATATTTCTCTGTTGTGTAACAGAATTTATATGACAATCCTGTTATAATTATCCCACTCCGATCATATTACGTAACATTTGTTAATGACATTTTAAGATCTTAGTAAATAACATTATTTTTTTAAAAGAATTCCTAGTCTGTTTTTAAATTTCTTAATTTGATTTTCGTGCTTATGCGCTTATCATGACATTTTTCGACCTGCATTGAATTAGTCTTATTTAACTAAAATGTACGAGTTTCATATATGGTCCCAATAAAGGGGTTGTATTTTCAGCGAAATGGCTAAAATGGTATGCCAGTTATTTTGATTCATTTTTCTTCCTCTTTTTTATTTGACTTATAATGACCCCAAACAAGTTGATTTTCCAGTAATGTACTAGTACTTTTTTTGAAATCTCCAAGTGTGTCCCATCGCAATGTATATCAATGTAAATGTTTTTTTTAAAGGAATGGCTGACTAAAAACTACTTGCACTATTGTGTTTAATATCTTCCTTTAAACGTTTAACATTTTAAATATTTCTGCCATGAAGAACGAACCTTACACTGAAACAAACGAGTAGGTACGGTAAGCCCCATATTTAACAAATTTAATTTTATGAGAAAAAAGGTTGTTGTGGAAATGTTGTGCAATAACCCTATTTGATAGTTCATAACTAAAACCTATATTTTTTGTCATCATTTCGACAAACAGCAGGGCACAGCTGAATTTTTTCTCAACATGAATGGACCGTTTCAGAAATGCAACGGAATTCTGAGAACGCCATGGTTCTGGTTGGTTTTCATTGGGTAAGGTGTCACTTACGAGGACGGTGAGATTGCGCAATAAGTTTTACGAGGACGGATGTTGAAGTTCTGAATCGATCCATTTACTTTTTCTGTTGAAATACCAAATATGTAGGTGATATGTTAGAAATAGATATGGGCAAACAAAAACATCACAAAGATGATTTAATTAAAAATTTTCACTTTTTACTCAATTGTGCAAAGTTTTGTGCTGATGTTTATGTTCATCTTAAATGAAAATAGGTAAAGCTGTATTAAATTCTGTATCAAATTAAGAAATTTATATTGATTTCATATTCAACGCAAAGTCTATGTGCCACGTGTCCGTTGTAAAATCAATTATACTTAAATTGTCCGATTTTTTTCTGATCAGAACGCATATTGTGAAATTGCGTTCATAAACTTGTCTTTGTGTTTATTTCTCTGTTACATGTACATTTTTGATACTTTTCTGGTAAGAGCAGTATTATTTTACGCATACATGACTTTTTATTTGGGGCGATTAAGAGCTTTTCACAAAGAGTGATATTGCAACCTTGTTGAAGACCTTTTGGAGACCTCAAGGTTTATAAATGCCTCTTTTTTTCTTGTGTTTGGAGTGAATTCACTCTTTCACTCACCACATATCTTTTCATTGTAATATATACTGTTACAACTTGGTTGTATGTGATATTAAATAAAAAGATTTAGTTGGAGCGAGTACGACTTTGAAGATGAGAAACATACATTTGTCATTCACTTTTTCTTCAGTTTGAACCTAATTCTTACACGATCACCAATGTTGTATTAATATATTTCTTTATATTTCGAGAATTTAAATATCATCTACAGCATCATAACCAGCATATAGGAAAACCAAATATAGTATTTAAGGATGTTTGCTGTTCAAGTTCAGCCATTTAAGTCAAATTCCCGAACTCCCCTGGATATATACATTTCATAGCATTAATATTTTTGCCCTCCCTTCTCTTGTCATAATATTACTAACACACTGAAAATTTCCGTTTTAGAAATTTTCATGAAGTCCTTATTATTTCTTCATGGGTTTTATAAGATAAAACCCAATAAGGAAAATCTTCTAGAAAATCAAGAGAAATCCTTTTCCCGCCAAAATTTTCAATCCATATATCTAAACAAAGTATATAACACAATTACCGAACAAATCAAAGTCCATAAGACATACGGCAAAATAGGTACTCATACCATTCAAAAAAAAAAAAAAAAAAAAAAAAAAAAAAAAAAAAAAAATGAGGAAGCCAAATCCAGCAAATTTAACATATTACATGAATGGAGCCCTTCCGTTGTTTCAAGGATTTGAAGTAAAACTAAATAACATATGCTTTTGTTCATAAATATGGAATGCTTTTATTTTCGACCGAACATGAACAGTAGGTTTTGCTAGACTTTCTCAAGCAAAATACTTATAAGAAAATGACAGATAATGCTTACAAGATGATTAAGAGGATATTTAAATAATAAAATAAGATGAAATAAAAAATTTGAAAGGATTATATCCATAAAAATTCAAAAATACGGTTTGCAAAACTCATAAAACTAGCCATCGGACAATTTTTTTTTAAATCGGACACTTTTATGGCTTGAAGTAAAACAATGAGATTTGCGTAAAGATTTTTGGCATTCTGGTTCCTAGTTTTTGCATGCAAGTCATCAAAGTTAAATTTTTGATTCAGTCAATATTCCATATTTATGACCAAGTGAAATAAACATGTGAGGATTTATACGTCAAACAAATCTGACAACTGGTCTTCAAGCAGTAGTATAGGTATTTCTCCTTGAACAAAATAAAAATCATATTTTAAAAAACGAAAAAAAAAGACCGTAAATCTATTCAGAACAGGAATTTTACCTTCTTGACTACATACTAAGTTTAGTTTTGGTTGTAATTTGCTGGATGGCTTTCCATGGACAATAATTCACATAAATTTTACATATTTCAACGGATTTTCTTATTCGTAGGGTAAGTGTACTGTTTTTTCCCCTGAACCCCCAAATTTTAAATATTTTTCTCTTTACTTCTTAATTAAAATACTTTCGCAAACAGTTTCAATTCATTTAAGATATCCGGAACAAAAAGGAATTAAAACAAAACCGTGTTTTCTTAATGTTAGTTTAGAAAGAAATATTTTTGGTAAGTTCTTTGAAGCCCTGCGTTTCTAATCAAATTATTTAATATATAAGTTTAATAGTATTTCCGAAATTCACCGACAGCTTCTGATATCAGTATCCGGTTTTGATAATCAAGTGGTTAATTATAGTCCAAATGTCCTTTAATCAGCCTTTATATGTTCTTTTTGAATTCAGCACTGGAGAATAAAGACTAGGCCATTGTAACACCAAATGAGATAACGGATCAAGAAACTCACCAAGCTATTATGGGTTTGTCCATATCAATGAAAGCATAAGTATGAAGCAAATATCGAGGAGTCTATATCATATTTACAGGTGAGGTGTAGGTCCATTTGGCGTAAATGTGTCAAAAGAAAACATAATCCATAATAAATCTAAACGACTTATCAAACCGGCTGACTGGAACAAGTTTCGAAAAGTTCTTAACAAAGTTACGCCTTTAGTACGGAAATCTCGAGATGCATATCAAACCAACCTTGTTTCAAAATTAGCTACTGGAAATCCGTCACTAAGTACATGGAGGAAGACTTGCAATCAGATATCACGAATGAAACCATCGCACTCTGGTATACATATTCTGCTAAAAAACGATAATTTCATTTGATGACCTAGACAAAGCAAACGAGTTCAACAATTTTTTTGCCATGCAAATTGTCCTAGACGATTCTCATGCTGTTCTCCTTGATATTATTTTGTCAAATAACCAACTTTGCGATATAGAGCTATATGAAACCGATGTAGAAGATTGTCAATCTTAAATACTAACAAAGCCTCTGGTCCCGATTTGATAAACGCTTTACTTTTTATAGACGCAGCTACACAGTTAAAATATTCCTTGTGCAAATAATTCAATTTATCGTTATCTCTTGGTATAAGTAAATGGAAGAAAGCCAATATTACTCCTGTTTTTAAGAACAATAATCCAAATGATGTCAAAAATTAAGGACCGATTTCTATCTTAAGTGTTATCTCCAAATGTATGGAGCGCTGTGTTTGTAAATATGTTTACAACTTTCAATTAAAAAATCATATTATTTCTCCCAGTCAGTCTGGCTTTATGCATGGCGACACGACTTTATATCAGCTGATAAATATTTAACGATTTTGGAAGGGCTTTGGATAATGGGAGGGAAATTCGCTTCGTCTTCTGTGATATTAGTAAAGCGTTTGATCGCATGGGGCATAAAGGGCTATTATTCAAATTACAGAAATATGGTATCACAGGGGATTTTCTTTCTTGGTTTGAAAACTACTTATCTGGGAGATCACAAAGAGTTGTTTTATATG
>JAULBM010349331.1:0-34030 GCA_032357055.1 Geukensia granosissima | reverse complement strand
GATGAATGATCTTCCCATATGCAAATCTACACATTGTGTCTAAACTTCATGTAAAGTTTCATTGAAATCCGTTGAGCGGTGTAGGAGGAGATGCACTTACAAGCAATGTGGACAGACAGACGGATGGACGGACGGACGGACTGACAGACAGACAGACAGACAGGGTGATTCCTATATACCCCCCCAAACTATGTTTGCGGGGGTATAATTATCCCATATCTTTTCATTATGATTTTCATAGTATACATACGGATCATCTTTGTTGATGGGCATGCCATCCTTTAACCATTTAACAGGTTGGTTGTGTGGATTTGAAGCTTTACATTCCAATACAAGGGTTCCCTTTTCTCTTTCTTTCTTGTTTTCTAATTTCTTGAAGAACTTGATGTCAGCTGTGAAGAAAATATGACACACAAATAAAACATGATATATGAATTAAAATATTGTCTTTCAATATGTCTTTGCATTTTACAATTTGAAAAATAAAATAAAGTTTAAACAAAAAAATCTTTTTTGTCCGTAAGAAACATAAAATTAATTGTAAAGTGAAATTATTTAATAGAAGCATACTCCCTATGCACTGTTTCTAAAATCATTGTTTCAAAATACATACAAGCAGGATATCATGAGTGGTCAAAACTGCCAAAGACCTACAACAACTCTCTTACACATAGATAAACACTAAAGCATATGGACTTTTGAAATCTATTACTATATTTAATGTTTAGTGTGGAAGGTTGTGGGTTCGACTTTTTTCATCATCATCATTTATTAATATGCTCTTGTTCTGAATATGCATGAAATATTTGCTGCTGGATGTTAAACAACATTCAACCAATCAAAAATTAGAATGCAAAATACAAAGTACAAAAAGATATTATTCAGACCTGATTTTGCCAACATAGAAATAAAGCGGAAATGGCTTATCGGAAGCTTAATTCTATATGTAATAAAGGATGCAATACAGGAAAATCCCAGTGTTGAAAAGCGGAATCATGTCTGATTATTTCTGAAGTCATGTTCTAACAACTTACGTTCTACAAACAGATCAGCAGTGGTTTCTTTATCCAGAACTTTACATGTGTATGGACCATCATCCTTCATGTGGCAGTTTTTAATAACAAGACGACGCTTGAAACCATCCACTTGGATTTCATATTTCCCACCAGAAGTTAGTTCCTAGATTAAAACAAACATAAAATTTTCGAGTACAATACAGACATATTTTTGTTTCCTTACATTAATTGTTTTACTTCATTAACACTTAAGATGACTAAGTCTTTCAGACTTTACATTTTGTGAAGGTCTAACAAGAAAAAACAGTGGTCTATGGTACACATATGATAAATGAACATTGACAAATACTCAAACAATGACAATATATAAGCTTGTTAATTAATTTATTGGTATTTAACGCCATCATAAATATTTCAGACAGTTGATGGTATAACACATTTGAGTTTAGCTAGTGTGCCAATAAAGACGTATTGGGACTAAATACAAAATGGGATTGAATAAAAAACAAATGTGTAAATGAGTTATTTATTTATCATAAGTCAGTGAAACCTGTCTGAACAGAACACTGTGTCATGTGGACACCTGTGTTTGTTGTCAATTTTACCTGTTATACGGGGACAGAAATTTGATCTTTTGTACAAAGGAAGGTCCACAAAATTTAGAATTTTTTTAGTAATCTAACATGAACTTGGAAGGAAGTTTCATGTTCATTTTTATATTTGTAAAGTTCGAAATGTGCACCAATCTGCACTCCAACTAGGACCTGTTCAACGAAAAAAACTAATATGTGCATCAGAAATTTTCCGATCCCAAAATGTCCAGTTTAAACAGGTACACTGTAAAATTGTTTCAACAAACTTAAAGATAGGGATTTAAGATAATCAGTCATTTTTCTTACAAACCCATATAAATATAACTTTAAAATAAAATAAAATAAATTTCAAAAAATATTAAAAACAATAAAACTTAAAGTAAAAATATATATTATATATAATATTTTAATATTGAAATCTCATTGATCAGCTGTTAATTTATGGATTATATAGTAAATGCATTGATATTTCCATTTGAAAAATTTCTAGTCTATTCTTGATAGGCAAATTGTTTATTTCAGACATTTTGTAAAAATCAAAATTACAGCTGCTTATCAAAAATAGAACTATCAATCTACAAATGTTTTGTCTATATATGTGAGTGAATGCTAATTATTTACCATTACAATATACATGATTTACAACATACAGTAGTGATACATGTAAAGTACATGTACATGTGTATACATGTACTGGATTGTGTTTAAAGTACAACAAAGGAAACATGCATGCTTATGTATAGATGTAAGTACATACTACAAAAGGAAGTCACATAGAGAAATGAATCAAGTGAAAAAGAGATTTCCATGACACCAGCTGCTCCAATTTTCTTGCCTTCCTCCACGACATTAGCAAGCTATGATAGGTCAAACTCTCATTAAATTATGGGCTTCCCTTAAAGCTTTGGAACAATAAAAATGATTGAGTACAGTTTTCAGGATATCATAAAAAAATTCAAATTTTCAACAAAAAATCAGTGTTACCATGACCACTGACCACAAAGTCTCATGGGAATCATTCTTCCCAATTGGGTGAAATCTCATAACAAAACCAATTGTTTAGACATGCATTCTGACTGCCATATTCCTGACAATAATGACCTGAAATTTTATATTTAATCCTTCTCTCCTGCCCTAAGGATACCATCCATGAAAGTTAGCTTAGGATTCTCTTGTCCCCCAATGATACCATCCATTAAAGTTAGCTTATGATTCTCAACTTCCCTAGAGATACCATCCATTCAAGGTAGCTTAAGGATTCTCCCATCCCCTAGGTATACCTTCCAATCAAGTTAGCTGAAACTTTTCCCTTCCCCTAAGGATACCATCCTGACAAATAACTTGAGGATTGTGGCACACCCCCCCCCCCCCCCAGGGATACCATCCATTCAAGTTAACTGAGGACTGGATCAATTGTTCTTCAGAAATCATTCTTTTTGGACAATCAGTCATATAAATGGACAAAGTTACAGCTTTATACATTAAAAATATATGGGGGTAGCATAAGAATGAGAGGGACATACTGAAACAGAAGGATACAAAAGGTGAACAACAGGAATGTTTAGCTGCACAAATTAAACAAATAACACTATGGACAGTTTTGGAAACAAAGACAAAACAGACAATGATAATCAAATGAAGTGATATTATTCATTTAAATTCTAATAATATTTCCACTGCGTGGTTGACAAGTTTTCTGCCTATAATTTTTTGTACAGTATAAACTGTGTAACAAAATGTTCCTTAATATTCAAGATGTTTACCCAGTAATTACAATGGGAACATTCTGAATATCACTCATTGTAATATATCATAAAAATATTTTTTTAGTATTTACCTCAAATAACTAATATTGTTGCCTAATATTGTATTGTTACTGTTGGTACATTTGTGGTTGTAGAGTAGGAATGTTGGGATTTTCAATAAAGGACAAGAACAAGTGAAGGAAAGAAGGGGAGGCATCTGCAAGGAAAGGAATAAAGAAAGTGGTGTGTTTCTGGAGAAATGGAAGCTAAGTTCTAAGTCTAATACATTTTATAACAACAGATTCACTACACCCTCTGACTTACCTTTACTTTACCCTAAAAATTATATCATGGATACAAACAAGGAAAACATAACAGTGCACAACAGATGTGTGTGGTTAACATATGTGTGTAGTGGACAGATGTGTGTGGTTAACATATGTGTGTAGTGGACAGATGTGTGTGGTTAACATATGTGTGTAGTGAAAAGATGTGTCGTGTGCTATGTAAACTAAAAATTTGGATCTAGTGATTGTACATGCTAAATTTTTCTTGATTTGTTTTGAACAGAAAAGTCACCTGAAGAACTAAGCACAGTCTGCAGACATTCTGAATCTCGCAAGTAAATATTAGGAGCAAAAAATTATATGTACTAAGTTAAATCATAAATCCTCATCTAGTTAAAGCAAAATTAAATAGGATGAGTGTGTGAAAGGCTTTTTTCTCATTTTTCAGGGACTATCAAAGTCCTATTGTACATGTAAGTATATCATGTATATGTATTGCTAATTAATTGATTGCAAATTTTTAAAAATTGTGGGAGTAATTTTTACTACAGTATGACAAGTTTCAAAAAATGAGGATTTGTCTTATTCATCAGCATGGTTTTAGGAAGTTCAGAATATATGAAACTTCTTGGACAGCAATAAAAATGTATTGTTTTAAAATAAAACTAGTTTTTTGGAAAGGTAATATATGGGCAGTCATGCTTGTGTGTATTGTATACTGGTTGTTGATTTGGATAGAACATATCTTGGTCAATATTTTCCTTACCTTGTCACCTCTGAACCATTTGACCTCTGCCTCAGGGTCATTGACATCACATTCAAAGACAGCTTTGTCTCTCTCTACACCTTCTACATCATCTAACAACTTCATGAAGTCCCATTCAGGATCTGTAAAATAGAAGTTTGTTAGTTTGTGGAACTATCTAAATACTTCAACATCCCATTAAAAAACTGACAAGTTTTGACACTTGCAGGATATTAGCATTGATGCATTTGTATGCCTTTTCCTCATTTTTTGTAGTTTCTAAATGTTGCACAAAAGTTTGAAATGATAGATAAGATTTGGATAGTGTTACAAACTACAATTTATTGAAACATTATAGCTTTGGATAAGGACAATGCATCCAACACAAATTCGATATTTTAAAAAATGTCAATCTTGCATTTACATGGAAAAGGGTTGTGTCTTGTCAGATTATAATTCATAAATCAGCTTTCACTTATTTTGGAAACCTACTTCTTTTTTTAAATGAGACTTGCTTAAATATATGCAAAATAGTAAATATAAAGTAACTAACTTCCAGCACAAAAACTATCAAGTAACTTGGCTATATTCCAATTGTAAATTAGAGCTAAAAATGACACATTTTGTCATGTGTTCTTAAACAGTGTTCCACATACTCTCTCCATTCAGCATCCTTTGAATGTGTTCAAACTGAGAATATTTAAAGTCCTGTTCATCAATTTTATCTGCTCCAATGGCTGTTCCAAATACCAAAATTTTACTGTACCTGCAGATTCCTTCATTTTTAACAGTTTCTTGAACTTCCCTTTTAAAAGTTAGATTAGAATATAATCAAAAAGCCAAACAAAAGAAATAAGAAGACTAGAATACCTGTGACACTAAATTTAGTAGAAGTTGTAGCATCTCCACATGTACAGGTGTACTCGGCTTCATCATCTGGCTGACAGTCTTTAATTCGCAGGATACATCTATTCTCACGACGCTGAATCTCCATTTTGCCAGACTGGTACTGTAGGAAATACAGAATATTGTATAAATATTTTCATTCTAAATCTAGGAGATATTGTAAGGATCACAAGTGCTGAAATCTTCCTACAATCTTGTACAAGTGATAACAAAGCATGCATCTGGAATCAGATATCAAAATAACTTAATTTTGTATCCAAATTTCTTACAGTTGATTGCACTGCAAAATTATCTAAAATTCTGATATATATCAGCTGTAAATTGATACAAATGCAGAGATTATTTACTTCTTAGAAATTTTAAGTAGAAATTATGACAGATAAAAACAACTTTTACTGAATTTCAGAATCTGTAACATTTGTCTTAATGAAAAATTAAAAAAATAAGGTCAAGGTTGTCCTATTAAGTTTATGAGATTTCTTTTCTTTGTATTAAAACATGGATGTGATAGGAATCTGTTCATTTAAACTTTAAGTACATATAAAAAAGTTGAAAACTGCATTTGGTAAAAGTTTAGATACTCTGAAATATTACATTGGGTTTGAAAAAATAAAGATCAGGTTTTTTAATTGCAAAATAGTCTGGGAAAGGGAAGATAACCAAATGAAAAGGCTGCATTTAGACCACTTGACCATTTGAAAATTGAAAAATATGTGCCGCAGAGGCAAAAAAAAAAAATGCAAAAAATGCTATAGCTGCAACATATTCGGCTGAAACTGAAAAATGATGGTAGTAAATGTACTAAATAAAAGAAAGCATATGCATTTGGGTGAGTTTTGATAAAATAAAACATTGTGCTTTAATGTGGACATAAAACTTGAAATAGAAATAACTAGGATGAGGAAATAGATGTATAACTGAATAGGAGGGATCTTTATTTATCATAATTGTATACCTCTGGGGTACCCGGCCTTGGAATCTACAAATAATGTTGTATAATGATATACTAAAACATGCTTAAAATTCATATATTATCAATGATAAAGACTTTAAACACTGTGTATTAGTAATACTTTAAGTATTCTAATCTACTACTTTGTTCTTCTACATTGATAATAACATGCAACAATGGGTACCTGAAATTGTAATATTTTTTTCTATTATTTTGCAACAAAAGGCTTTCTATCAATGCAAAAATTATAACTAGCAAAAGCTTGAAAAATATCTCTGTAAATAACAGTAAATATGACAACAATGAGATGACTTTCCTTTATGATTTAAATTAAACTTAAACCTATAGGATCTTGCTGAGTTTAGATTTAATAAAGTTTGAAGTTTGAAGTTTGAATGCTTAAATGATTGCCCCCTGATTGTATAGTAATTATTTCACAAGTTCACATATACTTTAACAACAAATAATAATACCCTTTTTATCATTTTAAAATGATTTTTATATGGACATTTAAAATTTAACAAAAGGCCTATAGAAGAAATCACATTTTTCTATATGAAAGTTGAGAGTACATGAGCACTTGGGAATTCTACTGGTTGTACTGCTATTATAAATCAAATTCATGTCTTTTTAACATATTTCAAAATCCAATTTTATCAAGCAATATACCTACTCGTTAAACTTTGACATAAACAATTTAATTTTTATAAATAGAGGCTGGAAAGTAATTGAACAGAATTTAATAACTTCTTTTCAATTTATCATGCGTGTTATGATAAACTATTATTTCAATAAAAATTGATTGAATTAACCTATGAGCCATACTATATCATATATAAAATCTAAACACATATAATTACAAAGCAACAGATCAGCATTTATAGGTTTAATTAGTATATATTAAGCATTTTAAACAAAAAGGGGTCTCAAAAGGTGTTATGAATTTTATTTTTCTTAGAGATCTCAAATGTCATAAAAGACAAATTTTCTCATTTAATTTTTTTTAATATATTTAATGGTTTTATAAAACCTTCCTTTAAAATATTTTGTGAAAACAGAATATAATGCTTTGCAGAAAAACAGACCCTTTGAATATCCTTTTTGAACTTTTCAACTTATGATCTATTTTGATTTGAATCAATGACTAAAATATCAATTAACAAGTTATGATTATGTTGTGCTAATTAGTTATTTAGATGGTTATCTCTCTGAAAATCTTCACATCTCTATAAGCCTTGTGTATGGGAAGCGTGTATCAATTTATGGGAATCTGGATGTGTCAATGATTGTAATAATAAATAAATATATATGGCATTTGTTCCTAAAAAATGGCAAAAATTAGGTTAATAAAATTTTAATTTCAGCTAGAACTATTACAATTTCCAAATAAAATAAGTGAATTTCTACATGGTGTGTTAAATTTTGCTTCAATTTACTACTAATAAATCAGGTTTCAGAAAAAAATTGTAATTTCCTGTGCCGTTTTAACAATCTACAGTGACAAAAGTTTGTTGATTAAGGATTTATAAATGTTTTATAGCCAGGATTCTTCAACTGAGAAGATAAAATGTAAATAAATATATCTATTTATGCATTTGTTGGCACAGACTTTAATACCAGATAACTTTAATTTAATGACTCTATAGTGACAACCATTTATTTTGGTATTGAATAGCAACAATGAAATCTTTGCAGCCCTAAACTTTAATTGCAAATGGCTGGGAAAGAAATGAATATTTCTTGTTTATTCAGATAGATGTATACTTCTATGGAATGTATTCAAAATTTAAAAATTTACATCAGACAGTATGTATTCAAAATTGAATTACCTACCAGGACAATTTTAAAAATTGAAACTGTTGCTGAAAAAGGCATTATGTAATTTTTATGCAAACAGACAAGAGAAATCGGTTATCATGACTAACTTGTCAACTTAAAACATACTGACATTTCAAATTTATGGAATAAAAATTAAGATAAATGAATGCATGTGATTAAAGGTTTGATAAAAAACCTGCAGTGGGAGAAGTTAATATCTGTGCATGATATTTCAAAATGCATTAATTGACAGGAGACATGGATTTAAGATAAAAATTTGTAAAATGGTAACCAGTTACCTAGGAGGACTATAACTAGCTCACACGAACCTGAAACTGAGGTGTCAAACATCTGCAGGGGATAACTTAAGTAAACAAATTTTATAAAGGTAATTAGAAGATACCAATTTTCAGCAAGAATTTTTTTAAGTGGAATTTTTATGTCAAAGCAGTGATAAAAATTCTTACATGATTTTTGAATTAGTAGAAAGAAAATTGGCAATATAAAGGCGTGAAAATCATTTCATAATACAAATAAGACAGCTGAAATAACTTGTAAACCTTAGTAAGTAATTTAAATGAGTATTCAAAAACAAGCTGTAAAAATGAATTTTAATAACATTTATTTTACAAAGGTTATATTGCTGTTTTACACTTTATAGCGCAACAATTTTACAAGGAAGCTCGACAAATATGGATGGAGATTATAAGAATGGTCCTACCCTACTTAGAGATGGAATACTTCCCCCACTACATGTAAAGGTATGTGATAAAATTACAAAATTTACAAAAGAAAGAATATAAAATATATATGCCAGAAAGACACAATCGTAATCTTTTCAGGATTGTGTAATGCATAATTTCCCATTTAGATGTTGCCTTTAATTCACTTGATATCTGTGGGTCACAAAACAAGTGCCTTGCATTTCTTTCTTTTATCAAAAAGATTGTAAGCAACAATTAATTTTACTGAACTGAGTGTAATCCAGGTTTTACATGTAGGATTAAAGACAAGAGAAAATGTAAATACAAAACAAACAATTTTAGGCAATTCTTCACAAATTTTAGTAAAACTAAATGATTTATTTTCACAGGATATACACCAAGTATGTTTCTATGAAGCCATACCCGTTTTACCTATTTCATTATGTAATTTAAACAGGTTATGTGTTCCCGATATACTTTAAATCACATTTTATTGTGAAATTTGATCAAAATTACTCTTTCAAATCTTCAGAGACCAGGCCATGATGCACACTTACAAAGACAACACCTGCAAAGAATGCAAGATACATTGTCAGATTCTGATGAAAATGAATCAGAGTTAGAAAACCTTGGAAACGATGAAAATGATGAAATTTTGGATCTTGATCCTGCATATGCTAAAACAGTTGCACTGTGGTCCTTCTTGAAGTTTAACAGCATTGCAATATTTCCACCAGGAGGTACAGAAATAATCAATTATATTTTTGAATATGCAGAAACACATCTAGGCTACCGAAAATTTGAACATAAACTTATGCTTTTGAGTCCTGGACAACTGACACCTGTTGACCTTAAAAATATGTTTCAAATTCGTTCTGGCTGTGTTGTCATGGTAATGCCTGGAGACCATGCCAACTTAACAATTGAAATTAGCCAACTCAAAACTAGCTTTACATTGACAGTAGATTTGACAACATCAGTTGAAAAGGTCAAAACTTATATTCAAAGGAGAAAAGGTATACCAGTTGAAAGGCAGGAGATTTTGTTTTCAAACAAACCTCTGGAGAATGACAGAAGATTGATTGAATATCGAGTCAAAAGTAGGTCAACACTTTATGTCATGATTCAAGCACATTTTGACTTGCTAATAAATGTTGAAACATTTTGGGGGAAGACTTATCGATTCTATCTTGATCCCTGCAGTACTGGCATGGACATCGTTTATGCCGTATTCAATCGAGCTTTCAGTGCAAACAGCCCAGATGATGCAGGATTACATGTACTTTATGTACCCATTCATGTTCTTGTCTTACAATACCAGAATAAATTTGTCAACTGGGATTATTGTATTGCCTACCTTGGTATACATACGGGTGAATCACTAATTCTTACAACTGTAGGACATCAGAGTAGCATGAAAATTGAAACTGTCAATGTTGTCACGGAAACTGGCGAAAATTATGCTGTAACAGTTTCTCAGTATGACCGATGGTCTGTCCTAGCCTTCATGCTACATGGCCTTACTAATGTACCAGTTGATCTAATACGACTATATAGAAATGGGAAAGGTGTAGATTTCTCATCTACGATTGGCCAGTTGGAAAATAACCATGTGGTCTTAATGAACGTGGTTATGACACACATTGACAAAGACCTTGTGTTTGGAGTACCATTAAAAATAAACATTGGAAATGGAATAATTGAAAATGTGAGAGTAACTCCAAACAAGAGCATTCGTAGCCTGAAACGTAAACTGGAGAAAATGGGTGTTCCTAATGCTACACTATATGAGCTTACAATTGGAAATCAAAAACTCCCAAATCATGGTAAAATTACAGATTTTATTCTAGACCTAAAAATTCCATTGGTGCTTAAATTAGAAACTTATCCTGTCTTTGCCCATGCTCCAGATGGTGTTATTTATAAAACATTCTTAAAAGCTAATCAGACAATAGCTAGCTTTAAACAAAAAATAGAGCTCAAAACTGGATATTCTCTAAAACAAAGCAGACTAATAATTGCTGGTAAAGAACTACAAGTCAACACTCAGAGTGTTCTTTATGAAGTTGGAGTCAGTTGCCGAAATTCGATTTTTTTCCTTCCTGCACATGACTATGAACCTCTTTTCATTCTTGGAAATAATTGGGTTGAAAAAATTAAAATACCAACAAAGCCTTCAACCATTGACATCCGTAATGCAGTCTGGAATTCAAGAAAATTATCAGAAGGAAGCTTGAATTGTGTTCTAACAATTATATATTGGTTTTTCTTACCCAAGCTTTCCAAATCAAACAAATCCAACACAAGAACCAAAATTAAGAAGCGTATGCCTGTTGCAAGAGAGGTACTCTATGACACTAAAAGACTTGATAAAATACCTATTACAGAGAAGGATTTGATTGGAAAACACAAAGCAGGAGCACCACACTCCTCCCCATTACCATATACAGAAAGGGACTTCCAGTCTTGGCAAAGAGCAAGTGATAAAATCAGACAACCCTTGAAAAATTATTCTCAGTTTGAACCTGACCAATACATTGATCAGAAACACATACTTGTGTCTAGAGACAGAGAACTTCAACAGTATCCTGTAAAATTTCCACAGATTTATGATTCACCCAGGTCAATCACTGCTTCTTGGATGAAAAATTTACAAGCAAGAAACAAAATGAATCGTCTGATTACAACTGATGCAGAAGGAGGTCCAGATGGGATGGCTAGTATTCGCCAGTCTCGAACCAAACTATTTCAGAAAAATATTGACAAAAGAATGACTGAAATGGCTCATATTCCTAACAATCCAGATCTCCCTTTATCAACCTACATAGAGGAGCCTACTGAAAACTTCAGTACACATAAACGTTTTATGTACAATCATCAACATTTTGATTTTGTATCCAGTGAACCTGGCGATGGAGAACAGTCAGAGGCAACTCATCCTCAAAAATTTCTTCCAAAAATATAAGTTCTTTTTTTCTCAGACTTTCAAGTAACTAGCAAATCCAATAGTAAGGAAAATTTTTAACAAATACAGTTTTTATTACTGTAAACAACATAGTGATTTTTGTTACTAACATCTACATTTGTTATAAAGAAAGTGATTTTTTTTCTTTTTTCTGTTATTCTATTTGAAATTTAATCCATTACAGGCAGAAATTAGAGTGCTGGAATGTTAATATCAAAATATATTTATGAGAATTAGTTCAAAACTTATGCTGACAACTATTTGAAATTTTATCTACGGAAAAAAATTCACATCCAGTCTGCACTGTTTGTGGTTTCAAGTAATATGTGATCATCTATTCACCTTCACTTATGCTGCAAAATGGATTTTCCACAAAAACATTAGACTTATTTTTTCATCTATTGGGACATATGTAAAATTTGAAGTTAATCTTGGTTGTCAGGTAGTGTAATAAGGTATTATTCTGGAAGCACAACCACAAGACCACTTAATAAAGTTGTGTTCCAAAGGGGACTACTCTTCCCTCCACACAAACACCCCACAGGACCATTACATAAAAGTCTGACTAGTGATTTCAGACAGCAAGAAGACTTTTAAGCAAAATTTCTGAACAGTCCTACCATTAAAAAAGTTGTTTCAGAGAAAATATTGAAATGTCATTTGCTGAAGGCTACAAAAATAGTGAAACCAATAGTTTATATGACCCCATGGACAGGTGCACTACAAATATATCTATACTTCCATCAAACTGGCCTAAGATTTATTGAGTAATTTTAATGAAATTGAATGATTAATGATATGTTCAATGATACTAACTTCAAGTGATTATGCTATTACACTACTGGTCTAAGATATAAGCATTCCACTAATGTACCAATTTTCACAAAGTATAGTTTTTTAGTAACAATCTATAAAAGTGAACAGGATCTTCAAGTTTGTTTCCATATTTCAATATATGATCAAAATACATGTACAGTTAATCCCAATTTTTGTAACCCAACATGCTCCCGTAATTTGTAATTTTTTTAGTTGTCTCCCATGTGGGAAGGTATCTCAATATAGCTGTAACGAGAGAAAACCGTAAATATTGCTATTTTTGACAAAATATACAATATTTACAGAGAGAAAAAAATTAGTATGATGCACACTAATAAATCAAACAAAAAGATTGATTTTTACTATGAATTTTAGATGAAATAAAATTTTCTTAAAATAAAAACCTAAATTTTACTGTAACAGCTATGTTGTTATACCGTCCCAAATGGGAGACAACTCTTATAAAACCAGAGATGTGAAAAGAGGGAATACTGTGTTAATACTTCACTTGACATAAAAAGTAAACAAAATTAACTGGATTATTTATCTTTTGTTTTGTCAAACTAAAAATGAATTTGATTAAATATACCATACTCCTCGTATTTAGTTTCCAGGGCAACCTAAAATTAAAGCAATGGGGGCTCTTATTAGAATATGCAAAATCCAGAATTCTTTCAAGTCCTGTTTGAAATATTCTTTTGTTTTTCCCCTAGTTTGGAATCACCTGAAATGAATAATTCTAGTTTCCCTCCCCTGCATTAAAAGTCTCTCAAAATAAAATTGTTTTCTCAAAAAATTTTCTGTTCTTTGATCTTGCAATTCCCGGAGTTTATGGAGGCATCTAAGGTCTTCAATCAAATCTAAAGTGAGGGGAACTTTTTGTGGCATGGGCCTTTAATACGAGTAATGTGATTATTTAATTTTGTATAGATTTTAGCAGGTCTTACAGCTCTTGAAAACTGGTTTGAATCTACCTAGATCTATAAATCCACAACTAATAATGCAAACTTTACATTTTCATTCTAAACCTACCTCTATAGGCTCTCCATTCTTGAACCATTTGACTCTTGCTCTTGGATCAGATACAAAACATTCTAATGTGGCCTCTTTTCTCTTTGTTTGTTTAGAGGCTGGGGGTAGTTTTTGTGTAAAAGTGTATTCTGGAACTTTGGCTGCAATGACAATATTATACCTTATACAGAAATCTCATACACAGAATGTAATTTAAACATATCTTCATAGGGATAACAACAAAAATAACAAGATATATTGTGAGCAATACTAACAAAGGATACCCTATACGCCCCCCATCCCATCCCAGTTTTTCGAAGTGAATTAGCTTCCACTGGAATAAGTCAAGATGAATTACCTTCCTATATGCATATCTACACATTGTGTATTTTGTTAATGTTAAGTTTAGAAGGTTTGTGGACAGATTGACAGACATGGTGATTCCCATTCACCATAAAACTTTGTTTGTGGGGGTAATATAATTTTTAAGTTTTGGATGCTTACCCAATATATCTGCATTGTATAATTTATAAAATAAAGTTCAGTAACCAGAAAAAACTAACTTTTTCACCTATTTATGCTGTATCTAAAACAGCCAGAAAATACAGTCAGCCTCGTATAACCTGTAATGGTTATATGTTAGAATATCCTATAGCAAATATATCAATATACAATGCCTTGGAGATTTAATAAGATTATTTCCTTTAGGTAGCATCTATTGAAAATAGGTGCTATCTACTTGAAACATTTTATCAGTAGAGAAAAACAGTTCAAAATTACCTTTCTGCCTATCAGACCCTATATCTCTAGTAAAGGCCCAAATAAACAAAGGGGGAGGTACATTAAGGCCTGAATTTGGCCCCATAATTATAATGTCAAATAGAACAACTGAAACAAACTGATCTTAATACTTAAATAAATATGTAATCATGATCAAATATTATCTTCAAAAATTAGGAAAGTTTTATATTTTTCAGCAGTTTCATGAAAAACCACCACTTTTCAGGCAGTTTTTGGCCCAGAGAATAAAGAGCACATCCGTGTTCAGTCTTGCTCTCTGGTTGCCCTAAGGCCTTCAATATGTTGTGTAAATCTAAATTATACAAAAGATGGAGAAATATCTTGACTGAAAACAAATGCGCTGTATATTTGCTGTACTGAAAATTGTTTTTTTTACTCTATTGAGTTAAACAAGAACATTGTACAAGTTTGGGATGTGAAAACATACTTGCATTTAACCAGATTTCACCAAGGACAATTTCATGCCATCATGGTTTTTACATGGATTATAATAGAATACAATTCTTAACTAAATGTCTGAATTTGTAGATGGGAATTCCATCTATACATTTTCAGTTTTCTTTTAAAATTTAATAATTTGGTTCTCTACAAAAATGTATGGTGGCAAGCATTGGTCTTGGCCAGATCTAGATTGATAGCAGTAGTGTAGAACACTTTCACAGTAAAATCAATGCAGAAATTCCACGTTTATTACTTGGTTGTTATTTATCCATATGTACTTCACTGTGAACACTTTAAAATAAGAGCAAATTTTGGGGTGAGAAAGTGGCCTAACCTTCATTGCCCTTTTATTGAGGTACAGTCGAACCTCATCAAGTCGAAGTCACAGGGACCTCCGGAATGTACAGTCTAACCTTGTTAAGTCGAAGTCACAGGGACCTCTGGAATATGTTCGACTTATCCGAGGTTCACCTCATCAGAGGTCAGGTATGACATCATATCTAATATCTTTTATATGTAGATAGAGGCATAGTACCCTATGAATGTTGCTCCTGATTGTTCATGCAAGAATTTGTTATAACAAATTAAATAGAAAACTTTAAAAAATATATTTACTAAATATTATGTTAAATTGAAAGCATAACATTAACAAGTTTCATCGCAAACAATACTCAATATTGCTTACACAGGTAAGTTCATATAAATTACGGAATGTAATGTCACAGCACTAGCGAAAAGAAACGATTCCTGATACTTCATTACTGAGTGTTTTTAGAAAAAATTGTGAACAGAATTTGCATTTAATTATCATAAAGAAAATGTAGCTTTAATCAGATTCAATAACACATGTTAAAGATAAAAAAAACACCACATCGTGTTAGCTTGGCCAAGCGTAATCAAACACAAAAATTGTCAACATGTTGTACAAACATGTTAAAAAGTACAAGAAATCACCTTCACTAGCGAAGCCATTCAATTTATTTCACTGTAAATAAAAATATATTTCAGCAGAAACTTGATCATTATTTCTCAACCTCGAACTTCAATGCAAGCAAATAAATTAACACTGACTTTTATGTGAAGGGTCTTCTGTTTGTACTCGAGGTATCCGAGATTTCGATTTTAGCAAGTTCGAGTCATCAGAGGTTAAACTTTATGAATTCAATGGGAATTTTGCCGGGACCAAGTTATCCGAGATATAGAGAAAGCCGAGTTCGACACAACGAGGTTTGACTGTATTTATTTTCAAAAAGTAACAGAGAAAATGTGTCCATGGGAAATGGAAGCCCATCCCGGCAAACAGGAAGTTAACATATGACAGAACTGAAAAGGGGAGACACTGCACAACTCCCCTTGATAATGCTTCAGACCAAATATCAAATCAATCAAACAGACACAAGCCAAGATATCTTTTACAAAAATTGATGGACATATGGACAAGGGTAAAACTTAATGCCTCCATCTCCTAAAGGTCATAATTAAAAAAAGATATCATGCCATGTTTGGTGAGATGATCAATATCAAAGAGCCTTTGTATGTCTTACCTTCAACATAGAGCCAAGCTCCTGTCTTAACGTTGTTACATTCCAGTGTGTATTTCCCGCCATCTTCTAATTTGACATTGTTGATGACCAATCGATACTTCTTGTCATCATTCTCAAAGTGGTATTTATGTCCAGCAAAAATTTCTAATTTGTTTTTGAACCATTTGACCTTGGCATTAGGTTTGCAGAATTCAGCTTCAAACTGAGCTTTCTTGTCACCCTCAGTGGCTTTGACATCATCGATTTCATGAATGAATACATCTGGTTTCTATGGAAACAAGCAAAATTTTAACAAACCAATTCATATACTAAATATTTACAATATTTATATGATTTCTACATGAATATATAGAAACACTACCAAACTGTTAGGTCAAAATATATATTTGACTCGAAATCAAGTTGAATTCTCTCATTTTTTGCAGATAAGGCCTATTCCATTAATGGAAAAGGGTGAATAAGAAGGGAGTGCAATTCTCACAAAACAAACTCTGCCTGCACTTAATATGAAGACAACAACCCATAGCTATAATTAAAATTTTACTTTGTACCCTTCCCCCATCAAATTCAATGGAACAGCCCTATTCATGGTCATTATAGGTATGGTAAAGATGAATTCAACTTAAATTTTCTCAATCAAATACAGTATTTTACTAACTGTGTCAGTGTTCTCTCCTAACCTATTATTAGTTTTGTGCTTAAAAATTAAAGAAAGGAAACTGAAGGATGAAGAATGAAATATGTGGAAATTGGAAATTTGAGAGATAAGAAAATTAAATTATCAAATAAGACTTTTTTAAATAAAATTGAAGTAAAGAAAATGAGGAAATTATAAATAAAACTGGATATTATTCTCAGGAATTCTTTGAAAGATAGAAACCCCAACAAAAAAATAAACAAACAAAACAAACACTTTGTTCTAGCCCTACGTCACACAGCACACTTTATTATCCTACAGTTTACATGCTACTACAAAATATTAACATTAACTTTACACAGGTTCAATATTTGATTAGTTAAAAAAAATTACAGGCTCTTTTTTTTTCTTTACTACTAGTTTCAACTGATTTCCGTTTTATTTGTTGCTATATGCCATTTCAAGCAACATTTTTGCAATGTTGTCAAAGTCAATTTTGTTGGTGGACCTTGAGCAGGTAAAACTGAGAAATTTTATCAAAAGTTTTACAAGTTTTAAGAAAAATCTCAAAGAAATGATATTCTGCTATTCAATTTCATAAATTTATTACCGGTATCAATAAGATATTTGAAAGTTTTTGCCTAAACATGATTTAAATATCAGAACATTACTAAACCTAATACAAATTTTAACAATAAATTTTCAAAATATGTTAAACTTCAAAAACTCATGAAATTTTGACTTGGTTATTTTTTTCTGCAGATATTTTTATCTTAAGATTTATATTTGTGTATAGGAAATTCTTAGAAAAGATTAAACAAAACAGAAATTGAAATAAACATAATACTAACATGCCTTTAACAAAGAAAAAATGGAACAAAACAAAGATAAAAGGTCATGAAAACATAAATTAATAGTAATATAACATAATTAATAATTAACAAAGTAAAACAGTGATGCTGTGGTTTAGTTTAATGATTAGTAAATGACAAAATCGACACATATTGTCAATCTACCTCTTTTTTGACCGTTTTATGTTTAAGAGTTGGCCAATCAGGAATAACATCTACAAGAGATGGTCTACGAGCCTGTTGCATCGAGGATCTACGCTGTTGTTCCAATGCCTCAAGCTTTTCTACCGTGGCCTTCTGAACTTCCAAGTTATCTCGGGATTGTTTTCTCATTGAGACAGCTGAATCTCTCTGTTCAGTGCAATAATGTCAAGCAATAATATTTGGCTAATATATGTATACATTTACCTATCTCAAAACCTGAATTCAAAACAATGCTGAACACTCATCTCAGAATTTTCTGTTGATTAATCATAATACCATTTTGGCCCCAGTAAGAACCCAGGGCAGTAGTTAAAGTACTGTAAACTTAATGGGCATGGGTGCTTATTCCTGCCAATACAGTAAATTAAAACAGATAAAAAACTTTTTACAAAAATGTGGTAAAAGTTCATGTGTGTTTAGCATTTGTATGAATCTTACATCTGAAAAGATTGATTTATTTACTGAAATTAACTTCTACTTCAGTCTGAGCAGACAGTTTTTAGGCTGGATTCTTAGCTCTACCTGAAATTTGCCTAAGGAAATATCAGATATTTCGAACATCTCCAATAAATTTTCTAATATTGGAACCTGCCAGTTTATTGTCCAGCTGACTTTCCTTTGCCTTTGCTAATTTAGATCAATACAATGTCATCTGACCAATCGATGACGTGAAAACAAAACTAAAAAGAGGAAAACATGCTAAACACCAGGTGAACGTTTCACCAAAAGTCATAAATGTTACGAGGTGTCGTAACTTACATAGTAATACAGGACTGATGAGTTATTGTCTAACGACTCTTTGTGAAACGTTGGTCAGTGCTGTAAAATTTGTAGGAAATTGTGAATAGGTGGGTGAATGGACATATATGTAAAGACTCAAGTCAAGGAAGGGTAACTCTTCATAAAATCAATCTTTTCATTTGCAGTCTACACTATATAAGACTTTTACACTGGTTTGAGCTGCACTTCTTCACAAAAAAGATTCAATTTCATATCAATTTCAACAATCCTTATTTCAGCTAATCAAAAAAATTTCAAACTGAGGTTTTTCACAAATTCTTTTCCTCAAATATGGAAATTGTAAGTTTTCAATATTGATATGGAAACCCTTCGATTTAAAGTAAGAAATTAATTTTTTTCATAAGTCAACATGTGATGTACAATGTAACAATATAACATGAGCTCTCAGTCTTCCAAACTAAAATTATTTTAGCATAAACTCAAGTTTCTGTAAGTCACTGAAAAGCATGTAGTTTTAAAGTCAAGAGTTCTGTGGATAAGTTTGAAATCTGTGGGTTAATTAAAAAAAACGTAAAGACACGTCAAATCCTGGTTGTTCAAACTCAATTGCCATGAATACCATAGACATCATAAATCTAACGTTTAGTTCAAACAATGTTCTTTGCATTTTGTAAGCTTCAATTTCAAAAAAAACTCTTTATTCATGATTCCTGGTTTGAGTTACCAAAGATTGACTGTAATCTTTTTAAATTCTTATATTTGGGAAGGGAAGGAATAAATAAAATATTTAATATGTTATGAGGGAAATTATATACTTGAAATATGGGAATAAAAAGGAAAGAAAACATAGATACCTGATGTTGTACAGTCTAGAAATATAAAATAAATCATTCCTTTGGATGATGGCAGTGATAAAATGAAAAAAAAGAAAAATAGAAGATCCAACACTTTGACTGTTGCAACTTATCACAGTTAGCTCGATACAGGGTGATGCAATACGGATGACAATTTAAGACAAACTTTCAAAGCGGCCATCATATTTTACTGGAAACATTCCATTTAGCAGGATATCACCTTACTGTTAGAAATTGCAGATATTTTTGAGCATCAAAGCTCCAAATTTCATGTTTAACTGATACCACAATTTTTAGGAAGAAAGATCGACAGAAAAAATAAAAAACTCCTGAAGAAATCCAATGAATTAAATGGTTTGGTTGTTGTGAAAAATACTTTATGATTGCTTCTGAACTAATGTACTCTTTTAAGAGGATGTCCATGGACAAAGCAGGCTAATAATTCGATAGGGATGGCACATCATAAAATTAACCCCAGCTTTTTTTTGTTCCAATGTAATGTTGACCTCATGAATAAGTCTGAAAGAATAGGGATTTTCTGTTTGAAGAGGGGATGACTCACAATAAGCTTTCACATCCCTAACAAAGCAACTAAATTATATGTATTTTGCAGAGTAATCTCCCTTTATTTCACAGATTTAAGTGCTTTCTATGTAATTTATTACACTTAAACTGTTGCAGTAATCCATTTATCAACATCAATTTCTTAGAAAACACATGTTTGTGGTAACACATGGAGTTATTTTTCTTCAAAACAAAATTTTGCATGTGCCACCCATTGCCTGGATGTTCCATGGACAGCTTCCTTGAAAGTCCATTAATAAGTAGCCATACCAAAAATCCTAGTGACATATTTAGAGGTTATTACACTTTAAAAGAACAAAACAACTAAAAACAATATGTGTACGAGAATGTGCTCATGCACAAAAAGTGACAATTACCCAAACCTGAGAATTGGAAAATAACAATGAATTTCATTACTGGAATTGGAAATTGTGAAAGAAAAGTTTGGTGCCACAACTTGAGTACAGTGGACCATTGTAATACAAGAATCACCCGCAGTAATGGTTACAAGTGACTTTATGAAAATTATCTAAATTTACTCACCCCACCCTAAAAAAAACCTGGAAAATGTGGCAAAAAAAGAGACATTTCCATTTAAAGGGGGTGCATTGTATGATATGGCAAAGGTGCACTGTACTCCTATAAAAAGAAGGAAATCATGAGTAATGTTTGATAAAAAGTGTCAGATGTCTTGTGCTAGGAATTTGTTAATATAGAAATGAGATAGTTTGTTCAAAAACTGGATTACTCTTAAAAATGTGAAGAGAAAAAAGGACTTGTATGATAAAAATAGAAATGTGACAATTGACAAATCCTAGGAATCTGAAAAGGATGATATAATACAGAAAAGGAAGTTTATGGGGTATATATAGAGAAATGATTGATAAAGATAATAGAATTGGGAGGATAACTTACTTTGTGTGGATTGTGGAATCCTCAGAATTTGAAAAAGAAAGGGAAGTTTATGGCTGTGTATTGAGAGAAATGTTCGAAAAAGGTCATAGGAATGGGAAGATAACTTACATTGTGTCTGAGTGACAACCTGCGGTCTGTCAAATTTATAGTCTGGAGAAACAATTATTTTAATAATGTATGAGAACAATATAATCTATACAAACTACAGGATCATGAATTTTATCTACTTACAAGAAAGGCAAACATTATAAGAGCAATTCCTGCAAATGTGTTCAACTCAAAAGAAATGTCAATGTACCATTAATTTTAGAATTTTTGTGCAAAGAAATTCAGCTCAATCTGAAAACAAATGCCTATCTAAAATAGCTGTCTTCCTAACCTATCTATCTTATAATTATCAATAATTTACAGAGTAACTTTTCAGAATTTTTTTTAATTTGTTTCTATCTTAAAATATTACATCAAGTAATATCATCAAACTGAAAATGACTTTTCAGCAAGTTTTTAAAAAATCTGATAGCATTTTTTGTAAAAATATGTGTTTCCTATCAATATCAATCTCAATAAAAACATCTAAATATATCAAACTAAAAAGCTACTCTTGTAAGAAATTTCATAATTCATAATTTTTATCTATTTTAAGCTGCACACTTCAAGACATTTATATTTGCCTTGTCTTTCATCTCTCGATGACGTAATTGAACATGAAATACTTCTGCCTGCATGTCTGAACTGGTTGAAGAGACCGACAGCTTTCTTAATAAGCTATCTCGTCTAAACGGCTGAATTAAGCTATCTCTTTTAAATGGCTGAATTCTTATTTGAGGATCAGCATCATATATAGATGAACTTCGACGAGATGAACTGACACTGCTGCACTTAAAATCACAGTGTGTTAAAGAATTATATATCTATTTTAATAAAGGTTCTATCACAATGGTTTTAAGAAGAATGAGAAACATCACTGTAATTATCTCCCCTTTACCAAGTTACCATATACCATATTCCTTGTTATAATTGCCAAGGGGCGGGGGGGATGCTTATTAGAATCAGCATGATCGAGAATTTTATCAACTTCAGTTTGAAATATGTTCTGTTTTCATAGTTTAGAATCACCTGAAATGAATAGTTCTAGTTTCACTGCCCTACATTAAATTTGTCCCAATATATATATCAAATTGCTGTTTTCTCTAAGAATTTTCTATTCTTTAAACTTGTAAAGCTTTGTAATAGTGGGGTTTTGAGGGGCTCTTAAGAATTTTAAACAAAATAAAGATGGGGGGATTGATAGCACCAGGGACACTTAATAAAATAAGAGGAATACTGTATGGCAAAATGGGAGATAATTTGTCATAAGTTCTCACTATAGTTTACCTGGAATGGTCCTGTACAAAAAAAATTATTTTAAAACATAAAAATCTCTGACAGGGTTTGATGTATTTCAAAAAACATTTATGTACCTTTTAAGTACAGGGGATCAGTTATTCTAACTGTTAAAAATCTGTGATTTTTTTTTCAAATTTACAGCAAAAGCATTTTTGGTGTAGGAATTTTATTTACTAATATCAATAAGCAGGCTATGGAAAGTCCCCTTTGACCAAATATGATCATATAATGAAGGCATTGATTTTCATATCAATCAGACAGATTTTGTGAAAAAAGTCAATGCTTGTGACCATATTTTTGCAGCTGATTTTAAAAATTGTGATACTCGAAATTTCCTTTTCAACAAGGTACAGCATCGGTACCTGTACATGGTCAGGTCAAATCCTTGAACAATGATCTTTAACATTGAGTTCAAAGGAAAACATGAAACTGTATAGGGAGATAAAAAGAAACACACACATGACAACTTGGTAAAGGGACATAATCAACTAATTTTTCTCGTCATCATTATTTAGTGCTTATAGTATTATTCAAATTTACTTAGCAGAAATGACACATTAATAAATATTTAAATTGTAGTCATGAAAAATGTTTGATTAATGTGTAGTAAACAGACATGATTTTGCCAGCATAGAAAAAAAAACAGAAATGTGTAAGCGGAAGCTGTATTTTGTATATTAAAACAGAAACAATACAGGAAAATCCTGCATACAAAAAGCAGAATTCCGTTTTAAAATGGAAAAAAATCATGTCTGAGTAAAATTAAAATATATAAATTTTTATCTTAAAACAAAAGTTTCTGGACTTGTGTACCAAATAACTTGAATTATATCTTTGAAGACACTAATATTTTATTGAAGCACAATACAATAAGACATGTACTCAATCTCAATGAGACAGCATTTTATCATGTGAAAATAGAAAACAATGTCTCAAGGTCACTGTTTGACCTTCAACAATAGGAAAAACATGTGACAAGTTTTAAATGTTTTTTGAAACAGAAGTACCACAAAAAATATTCCTGCCCCACAATTCAAAACCAATAATTTTTACTGCTCAGTTTTGCAAAGAACAGCTGTAATGAAAAGGTGTTGAACTATGGGGTATATAGAAATGTTATTATCTGTAAAGGATTATTCAACTGAAATATTTACCCTTTCAGAATCACTGTCTCCGATTTGCTGCTTCATGGATTCGACCAGGGATGGGCGTCTTTCTCTCTTTACTGTATAGCACAAATATTAATAAAAGTATTATTATTATAAGAAATTTTCAATTCAATGCATTATTTATAAATAGTATTAATTTTGAAATTTTTAAAAATTTCTTTTGTTAATAGCAAGAGGAAGCAAGAGAAAGCAAGTTCTGAATTTTGGCAATAAATGCACGCTAAATTGCTTGGCAAGGTATTTAAATTAAAGTATTCCTTATATGCTTTTGGCAGTTTGCTTTAAATGCGCTTTAATCTTGAAATAAACAAAACTGATAAATCTAATAGCAAAGAAATAAATCTGGCCGCAAACTTGTGCACTGCGCTACATTTCTCACCTAACGAAATGACGAAAGTTTTTAAAAATCTGAAACTAACATAATATGCAGGTGAATGAATAGTGAGCTTGCACAATGTGTCTTCTTTGTCATCAAGACACAGCAAAACTGTCCACAAACATCAAATACAATATATATACATATATGTTTATATAAGAACATAAACAAACCATATAATAATAACTTCAATGATATAATTCACAGCATTTTTAAGTGTAGCTCTCTGTGTGTACAGTTTTTAACAACACTATACAATTTTTTTTAATGTGCAAATTGCTGGGCCGGAAACGAACCTAACTGGACCTTCCACTTTACAATAATTTATTAAAGATTAAGATTATTTTTACTTTGAACTCATTTCCACAAGTTACATGTATATTATGGCCTTGAAAACAGATTTTGGAAATCTTTTATAGTAAAAATACTATTGCCAAAATGCTTTCAAGTATTTCCAAAGCAGTGATTCTTCAGTGCTTTCAAGTATTACCAAAAAATGATTCCTCATTGCTTTCAAGTATTGCCTAAATTGTGATTCTTCAGTGCATTCAATTATATCCAAACAAGTGATTCCTCTGTGAGTATATCAAAAACAGTGATGCTTTAATCCTATCAAGTAAATAAACAGAAAGCTACACTCAAATGAATATGATTTTTGCATTTGATACAGTAATTCTCACACATGTTCATTTTTGTACAGTCAAACATTTTATTTGTGAAATTGTTAAAATTTTTATATTTGTATTTAAAAGCCTTATTTATCCTATAAATTTGCTGGCTTAAAGCTACTATTAGGAGGATATAAAAAACTATATTCCAACTTTTTCTCATGAGTTTAAAAATACATTAAGAGATCATTAAAACCTATTTTATTTATATTTAAACAAGTTCTATTCCAATATGAACTAACACACAAAAACTAATTTTCTAATTTCCTTTACAACAGAAACACTCATTAGGTCTTTGGTCAAACTCTGGAACCTACATTTTGGATCACAACAATTTAACATGCCAAAACTCCTGTTCTGTGGTTTTAAAAGCTAATTGTCAAACCTAATGGTAAAAAGCATGAAAATTTTGGCAGTAATTTGAAAAGCTGAATTCTGGTTTTTTGCCTTTATATAAAAGACATAATATTGGTTAAAAATTCCTAATGTTAATAAAATTTAAGAAATGATCCAATTTATTGAAGTTTTAATTTCCTTAAGAACATCTTTAATTGTTATAAAATGATGACTGAAAGAAGTTAGCCTGTTTTACTGCCTGCTTCCATGCAAAGTGAGTCCTAATTGATGACTTATTTTCTACATGTATGTCTATTCTAAAGCTATGACTTATGACCAGCACACTAGATACACTACAACACACAATTGGTATATGAATTCGCAATGCAAAAATGTTCCAACAAGCTGTAACTGCTATTCATAATGTCATTTTATAGCACATTTCAATGGACTGAAGTTCTGGGGTTGATGCACAGATAAAGAGAAGGTATCTGATATTCTTACATACAGACAATACAATATTGTAAAACAAAAATAATTAAAGTTGCAAAATGGACAAATTCATCTGTAAGAAAAACAAATTTAAAGAAAAAGAGATTAACAGGAATTTTTAAAAAATCATATCTATTATCAATGTGTCTGTATGTAAATTGTGTTGATATTGCAACTGAATTTGATTTTAAAAACCAATAAAATTTCCATCAAAGAGCAAAAGCAACAGTAAACAAAAAGTCAATCACAAATTCAGATAAATAGTTTTCTTGTATCACTTTACTATAATTCAGGAGAGTTGAAAAAAAAAATTCTGATTGGAATAAGCAGTATACAATAGCATCATTACCAATTGTAAATTTAGTCTTTTGAGAAGCCCGACCCTAGAACTATAGAGGCCTTCATGACTACTCAGAGAGGTGCAATATAAATGACAAACTCCATGAAAATGGATTATGCCCATCTGTGACACCAGCGTGTTGTTGCTGCTGCACTATATGGTTTTTGTTTTGTGGCCTCGCTTGTCAGGGAAAGTCCATGCACTATGAACAATTCTCAAATATGCGTCAACTGATAGATTTTCCCATAAAATCTGACATCACACAGCAAAAAGACCTGATAGTGCAGTAGCAACACCAAACACGTGTCATCAATGGGCATTATCCAATTCATTGTGTTACAGCTGGTTGTTGGATCAAGAGCATTTATAGCGCTTTCTGCAGAATTGCCATAGCTTAAGGGGTTTGACATGTCGGTACATACTCTGGGGTGGTACGTTGGCGTCGGCTGAAATAAATTACATAATCATTTCAATACAAAGGAATTACAACAGGAAGAGGAAAATAATTCATACAAAAGTGATTTTTGAGATATAAAAGAAGGGAGGTAACCAATGTTAAAAATTTCAGTGAATTTTACATACACAAGGACTTAAGATTCAAGCATGCAATCATTTGATTTTATAAGGAAAAAACACTAGTATCAACATACCTATAATGTTATATTAAATATATTGATTTAATTTTATGTTACATCAAATTTATGTATGTACATTCAACATTAAATGAAAGTAACAAACTCATTTCTATTAGTCATGTATCTGTATAAACAAATGGATTATAGTCATTAGAACTTTCAATAGATTTCTGGGAGTAAACTAAAGTTCCCAAGGTAAAAAGTTGACAAACTGGGTAAATTTGAAGGGTAAAAAGATCTCAAACTGGTCAAATTCTTGGAATTATCATTCTAACAATGCCAAATGGTAAACTAAAGGTCTTAATAATAAAATCCTGAGTAGATTTATAAATCAATGATTTGTAAATAGCATGGGCTTTTACTGTGTACAAACAGGCCATGTCAGGGACTACCATACCTGGTTTTAGTGACCCCCAATCAATATCTTCATCATCATCATCTCTCTTTTTATGTTCCCTGAAAAATAAAATTATCAACAATTTAAGTTAACCACACAAAGTTTATCTGCTATTTTCTGTCATATTATGGTGGTCAGTTTTACTGGTGGAGGTAGTTAGAATAACCAGAGAACCACCCACCTTGGGCAGGTAACTGACAAACATTTTCACATGTGATGTTAAACTCAACCCATTTTTGTATGGTACAAAGTCAGATGAGACCTAAAGACATATAGGTGATAGGCTACAGTGATCTATACAGGTAAGTTTAAATCAACTACTTAGACCACTCAGCTTCCCAGGCTCTATGTCAGATTGAGTACATCAACACATCTTACTTACAGCCAAACTCTGGAATCTCAGATATCCAAGGGACCAATCAAAGTTTGTTGAGTCAGAAAACTATTCAAATAATCCAGGGGCAAACAAAAGCAAAAATTGCTTAATAGACTGAATACTCAAACTATTCAAGTATAACCAACAGACTGAAAAAGGTAAGAGTTATCTATAATGCTTAGCCATTCAAGTATAACTAACAGACTGAAAACAAGTTGAAGGTACCAATATGCTTGAACCATTCAAGTACAACCAAAAAACCAAAAAAGAGGTCAGAGGTACCCATAATGCTCAAGCCATTCAAGTTCAATCAAACCAAGTTCTATTCACTTATTTTTGAAACAACTATCAATAAAGAATTGTGATCAGTTCAACAGAGAAATAAAAGCTTTTACCTAATAATATAGTGCAAATTCAGAAAAGAATGCGTACATTTATTATTGGGAATCTTTGATTGCTGATGATAATGTGAAATTAATTGAAAGTGCATCTCACAAAAGACAAAAATGACACTTAGTTATTGCTATCCTTTTCCTCCACTTATTCCACAATAATAAAAATATTGCAATAATTTCTCTTAAAGTTATTCTATCCATTACAGTTTGGGAAAATAGATTCTACTGAATAAACGTTTGTTTTTAATGTACATTAACAAGATACAGTGCACCCTTGATATACATCCCCTCTATAATGGCGGTCCCTCACTTACCCCAAAATTTTGAAGTTCCTTTTTTCAAAATTACTATAATTTCCATGTTCATATTCCCTCAATTGATCACAATCTGTCCCAAATGTGGCAATATAATGAGGGTGTACTGTATATTGAAACAGGTGTACATCAACTTATGATTACATATATATACCAATAAGACCTTTTTATTGAGAAACTGAATTAGTTGTAAAATTTCTTATTTTAATTTTGAAATGAAATTGTTTTGTAATATGAAAGGTATTAATTACCACAGATATTTAATATGGTGCTCTATCAAATTGACAGTACATTACTAACATTTTGTCTGTTTCTTAAAACAATCTTATGGAGTAATGATTTGCATTGTGCCAATACTACAATTCCAATTTCTACTGCAGTTATTAAAATTGCCCCTATCAATATAAAAATTTTCTTCAATAATTTTCCTTACATCAATTATAACAACAGTTGGCATTTAAATCTGCTCAGGTGTGATTGATCTCTTATCTCCTCTATTAGAATATTTTCAGCAGGTTTTTCTGAGAAGCTTAAATTTAGATATCAGTACTGCTGTGAAAGAGTGAAAATAAAACGGATTGAAGGTGATTTTCAAGTTGGAAGAAGCAATTTTAGGGCCTGTTCACACTACAAAAGTTAATCCGGATTAACTCAGGTTAATGTGGATTAAGTCACATTACATTTACACTATACTTTATGTCAGGCTTTTGTGGAGTGCGATTTTCGAGCTTTATAAATTTATTTGTGCGTTTCAGCCTTTGTATTTAATTTCAATCAAAAGAAAGAATTATCCCACAGTTAACAGTTTATATTTTACGCTATGAAATAACGTTTTACGTACTATTATCTGCCCCTGAATTTCTCTACGGAGATTTAACATTGAGGGTCGGCCATCTTCGTTTTGGGCGGGAGCGCTTAATTTTGACCTAGATAAGGTAATTTTAAAAAATGCGCACATTTCTTTTTTCCTACCTTCTCTTGGGATTTATATAAGAACAATCACTCTTAAATTTCCATTCATGTGCGCCTCAAACGATTTTTGCAAGTTATCTTATTCTAGTTCAATTACTTAATTATTACGCAGCGTTCACAATGTGTACTCCCGATCTCGTGCTAGCACGTGCAAAGAGCCACTTCCGGCAAACAAATGGCTGAATTTACAATGTAAAATGTAAAACTCGGCGCAGCTTTAAATTAATCGTGATTGCCAAAAAGTATTATTGCAAGTTACTTGCACTTTTTTCAATCTACAAAACAAACACTATTTTATAAGAATACGGCAGACAGTTTTTCTTTTATAACGTTTTTAGCCGTTTCAACAAACTCTGACATAGAGTATAAGTAGACTTAAACAAGTCCAAAAGATTAATGATAAAGAGAGGTTACTCTTGATTATTGACATTTCAGACTTCTTCAGGTTCAAACAATTTGGACTTCTTCAAGTCAGAGCTCTGACTGTCATGAATAAAGTTCTTCTTTTCAGACTTCTTCATGTCTAAACAATTTGGACTTCTTCAAGTCAAAGCTCTGACTGTCATGAATAAAGTTCTTCTTTATAATTTAATCATGAATATTAATCTAAGATAATTTGCAAACATAATTATTAAAGAAAATAAATTCAAACGAGCCACTAAATGAGGAAGATTTAAGCTTAAAAATGTCCTGCACATGTACATGGTCTTAAATTAACTTTATTTGTTATTAGTTTTGTTCAGTTTATATCAGAATTCTGATGATGACTTGTTTTCGTCCTGAATATGCATGAAATATTTGCAACTGGACGTTAAACAACAACAATCAATCAATCAACCAATATCTATGTTAAAATTTTGTCATAGGCTAGAAAGTTATAAAGAGGTTTTACTATATGATGCTTATATATGCAATAAAGATTTGCATTTTAGTAAAATCAGTACGTGGTATTCTATTATTGTGTATATAATAGAGAAATGAATTTACAGGTGAAATGTCGGAAGATCAAAAGATGTTGGCATTCCAGGAATAAACCATTAAATTAAGCTCTGTATCTACCTTATTTACTTATATAACATAGACAATGGAAAAAGAAATTAACATTAAATAGTTTCTGTGCTAAAATGAATGAAGGTCACTAATAGAATTAAAATCTCACGATTGCTACATTTACCCCTGTTCTGTTTGTTTTTCTTGGTCAAGTTAGAAAAAGTGTGAGACCTATAAATAAAGAAAACAGAAAAAGATGTAATGTTCGTTGCATATAAAGGAGTGTGTACGTTAAGGCCAATATTTGGCCCAAATTTAAGATTTTATGACATAACAATAAATTGACGTGAGAATGCGGTTTAATAACCGTCTTTTAGTGATGCAAATAATGGAGCAGGAATTGCTCACCCTTATGGAGCACCTGAACTTACCCTGATTTTTGTAGGGTTCGTGTTACTCCAGCTTTAGTTTTCATTGTAGTGTTGTGTGTTCTATTTTTGTCTTTCGTTTCATTTTGTTGGTCTTCTGACTTAACGATTTCTGTCTGCCGCTTTGGTATCTTAGAATTCCTTTTAATGATTCATAACATAAATTCATATTATTTTCATGATTTTGACAAAACAACAGGGCACATTTGACTATTTCAACAAGAATGTAACATTTTCTATAAAAAATACCAACATTTTTGGAGTTGTTTTGTTCAAAATAGATATGTTCGCACAAAATCATCAAATAGATATTTTAACTGACATTTGTTCTTGATAGACCTTTATTTGTGCAAAGTTCGGTTGTGATGTTTTTGTGCGATCTACATCAAAATCAACAAAATTATATGCAATTACGTGTCAATCAAGTTATTTCGGAGGATTATCAAAATTAAAGCAATTTCTATGTGTCTTGTTACCGTTATACAATCAATTGAACTAAAAAAGGGTTGGATTTTCTTTTAATGGCCATTTTCAATATAAACCAAATAGAATAATAGATATTAGAACCTTTTCATTTTTCAGGCAAAATTTGGTCCAAACACATTGCTTAACGACCTTTGTCCTTTCAAAAGACGATGCAAACTAAATGACACCGACAATGTATTTCCATGCGATCCGTTTTACAATCGTATTTCCTGTGCGATATCATTTATATTTTAAAGTCCTCGCTGATCAAGATGTCCTATCAGGAACGGTGGCAATACCGAAAGTTTTTGCCCGGTGTTCTATAGCCATTTTTCCCCAATGCCAGTCTTTCCGGGGGGAAATATGAGCATATGCCAATTTTTCCCCCCGGAAAAATGGGCATATTCCAAATTTTCCCCCGGTCGCAACAGGGGGAAAAACTAGATCATTGCCAATTTTCCCCCTATGAACGTTAAGATGCTAGTTTTTCCCCCCTATGCGGCGTAACGTCGGCGACGTTATCGATAACTACAAAATATTTCCGACACAGAACTTGTGCAATCTGAAAAGAAAAATCAAAATTTTTAAAATATGTATTTTTTGTTATCTTGAACAATTATGTAAAATAATCTTTTAACTGCTATTTTATCACAATACAACATAAAGCAGAAATTTGCAAAATTTATGTTACAATTAATAAAGGATGTATCTTGGTATTTTCCAGGTTCTTGGACTTCAGCAGCCGATGTTGGAAACACTGGATACAAAGAACAATTTTTTTGTCATGACTATATTGATTTTTATGATTGAAAATGTTTTAAAATAAATCTTGCAGTTGTATGTCCTAAATGTTTTTCTTTATTACGTACATGGTATAAATTTGTGTAAAGTATAACAATAAACAATCGAATCATTTTCTGTGACACCATATTCATACTTGTCCTGATTTTTTTCTCCAAAAATGTAAACAAACAGACGAAAATTGTAGTATAAAAGTTACAGGTTGATAACAAAGATTAGACTGTAAATCAAAATTAGAAATGAAAAAAATATATATATTCACTGGATTAAATAAGCGACTTGATATTCGCTTTTTTAGAATAGAAAAAAAAACAACAAGCTATATTCCAATAAACACATTACATCATTTTACAGCTCTTCTTCAGTACAAAAAGTTATAATTTTCTATGTGTCGACTCTTGACATATAGAACTATTTGATTAATCCATCTAAAAAACAATTCCAACGAAAATCGTAAAAGGTGGAATTTCATCAAAAACTGGACTTTTGACGTCTTGGAAGTTTTCCGTAGTATCCTGGCTTTTTTCCGTATAATCCAGGCTTTTCCGTATTTTATTTGAACTAATTTCTATATTGTCTTCATATGTGGGATGATTCAACTTTGTGTTTACAGCTTGCCATATAAACCATTTACCTGTACAATTAAACTGTTTAAAAAAATCTTTTAGAGAAATATATTGATCTGTCAACAAACACATCGGAAAAATCATGTCCTACGGAAAAAAGCAAGACGGAAAAACTGAAAAAATCATGCTGTCGCACGACAACGATACTAAACATGAGGTTCTTGATCCCCCTGACTGTTACAATTATATTATTTATTGAAGCAATGGCATTAAATAAATTTCTTTTCGGTTCAGTGTTACGGGTTGGTAGTTTCTACCCAGGACAGTTAATTAAGGTGAGAATAGAACTCATTCGAGAGCCTGCATTTGTCCAGTATACAGCTCGTAAATTGCTTTTCTAAAACCTGAAGTTTCAGTTTGTTTTTATTGAAAAAAGAGGATGGAAAAAGAGAAAAGAACTGACTGAATAAGTCTTATGTTTTATATGGTACCATGCTGGAAGAGATATAGACAATTATATTTGTGTAGCTGATATTCCAATCAATATATTGCGTATTAGTCACGAATTGATATTTGAAAACACCAAAATCAACTTGCAACAGAAGTTTTTCTGGTACATTCATATCATTTTCGTTTCTTTATAATTTATCTTTATTTTGTAGATTGCCGATGTGCAGATTTATCCAGGAGAATTTGTCACAACTGTTAGTTTAAATGGATTTCTTGGACTTTAAGCTTTGACATTCTGTATCATTTGAAATACAAATATATTGTTATTATATTTTCCCATATTAAAAAGTCGGCGATTGGATTATGCTGGCTCACTATACAATCAATTTGGTCTTGTTTCATATAGCCCACTATAGAAAAGATATGCTGTACGTTCAGATTAGAATATAATTTGTGATCTTTTTCAGCGACGTTACATTTTAACTTCTAAATGAGCCTTTGAGAGATGTTAGTAGTCCTAGCGTATGGAGAAAAAGCTCCGCCCATTTGGTATAAATTCCTCGCTAGAATGGCAATTTTTTCTAAATACAAAAAATAATATTCATATTCTCATAATGCTATAATCCATTAATTACTAGTGTTTAGTATATACATCTAGAAAAACATTATTTTCAAAATTAGACCTTAAACTCCTGTAAAAAGAAAAAAAATCATATTTTATAAGGGAGGTAATTATGTAAGGTATTGTATTAAAAAAGATTGACATACATCCTGTTAAAGTTGATATTTTAAATAGATGTTGATTTAAGAGCTAAATATTTTAATACAAATCCCCTCTTTCTCAATGATTAGCACATAATTTCAACATATATAATTCATTTATAGACAGGTTCAAGTTATTACGAAGATAATGCATGGACAACCTACAAGATCATACAAACAGTTACTGTCAGCCGAATGGTATTAAGCTAGAAATTGGGTAAATTGTCTTGAAAATTTACCGAATCTACCGGGACAAGTAGGCGATCATCAGCTTAGAACTGCTGCTGTCCGTTTATACACTGGTATAACAAGATAACCACTTGGATTTTCAGTTGTGGGGTTTATCTACGAAAAAAATTTTGTTTTCAGTTGTCGTAACACAACCGGTCGGAGCTTATTTACATGTTAATTGGAACAACCATAGGTTCTAAATGTATATTTCAATTAATCTCTGCATGAATATTTATTTCACATGTAAGGACCGAAGATTTATTTGCTTAATTCACTCTTTCTGTAAAAGTCGTAAGGCCCCCGAGGGCGGCCGGGGTATAGAAGTAGGCCGTTCGGTTTCTCCGCCTGCAGGTAGAACCCCTGCTAAAGGG
>JAULBM010349320.1:0-12218 GCA_032357055.1 Geukensia granosissima | reverse complement strand
GGTCCTGTACTTAACTTGTGAATCGTTTGCCGATCGGAAATTCAAAATGGCTGCCATGACGAAACTTAGTTTACCATAGGGCCCTATGGGAATTTCTTATTTTCATCTTCTTTTCAGAAACCAGTATTGGACTACTATGTTGAAAAACAAGCAGACAGTTATCAAGCAATGTGTTAAATATTTGTTCACATTAACTATGATTCGGCAAATCTAAGCCAGGTGAACAATCACACGCTCCTGGGAGCCTCTGGATTGTTGCACATTCGGATATCACGAAATTTGTAAACTTTACAGTTGTTACAACAGCTCTTTAGATAAAAAAAATATATAAATATATCTTAAGAATTATTACTTCTGTAGAAGTAGAAGAGCGTGTTTTTGTGTGTGTGTCTTATTTTGCAAGAACATGGTAATCGAACTTAATTAGCTGAATAAATGATCGAATCATATACAAACCATTTAAATTCTAAACAAGCTTCAGTTAATACTTTAAGGACAAAAATCAAGTTTTACAAAAATTTAGAGGTTTTACTGTTTTCTGATAGTCAATACAATTCCAAAACATGTTTTGAAAAGCTAAAATATTAATTTTTCCAACCATGCCTTATTTGTATAATTTAAGAAATGTCTTCGTGTAATTTAATGCCTACGTTTGACACGAAAATAGTCAAAAATAACTAGGTACGATACCAAATACTCAGTAAGAACCTTTAAGTATCCAAAAAATATGTTTGTTTCTATTAAAAATATGACAAACTGGATAAATAAGAATATTAAACGTTGGTAAGGACGAGTCCCCTCTTTTTATTTTTTTTTTTTGGGGGGGGGGGTTGCACTGTAGACCCACAAAGCTCACGGTCTAAAATCTTTAAAATAATTCGATCTGATTGACTTAGTGTAGTATACATGTACCTTTTGTTTAAAACGTTCTTTTTCTCTTTTTTTTAGATATCATAATAAAATTTACCATTTTCTTAACCTAGTCTGTATACATTTAACTTATAAAAGTTGTCTTAAGAAATATAATTAAATTAATGTCCCCTTGGAAAGGTTCAAAAACATATTTATCTTCTTTTTAACGCTATAGACCAATGTTAGAATCTCATATGTTTTTGTTATTATAGAATAAAGTTCTTATTTGTAAAATCCACATCTCCTATTTTTATATTACATTTAGGCACAGCTTCACTTTGTTCTGAGATATTGTATAGTTTCACAATAAAAATGAATTATAAAAAAGTCTGTAAACTGGTGTCGAAAAATTAATTAAGCACGAACCAGTTTGCGATTTTAGGAAGGAGGGTGCTGCTAGTTAATTTCTTGACCTGAATCTGACGAAAAAATACCATCTGATTTCCACTCTTTAAAAAAGTTTTGCTGAAAATTTTTGGTTTTATAAACAACATTAAAATTCTAATCCCATTGAACAGAAATATAATATGGCCGCGACACAAATCCTAGTCACCCCTCCCACATAAAATGCAAGCTAGTGTTAGGGAAAACAAAGAATACATCTACAAGATATCTAAGAAAAAAGCAACCTGCCTAATTAGAATATATCAATCGATTCTATATCATTAAAACTGTCAAGATCGCAGACCAAACAGTGACAAAAATATTGTATAGTGCTATTTAAACATATACTGACTGATTGTGTCGTTTTTGTCATTTTTTTTCAATCAAGTTATCAATTTTCAATTAACGAATGTGAAATGAAATATCCATATGTTTACTGGTTTATAAAGGAATGAATAATTTAAAAATTATTAATTTGTCATGTCTTATCCGATATTTACATTGATAAAATTCGTTGTTACAAATAACAATTTGGGAATATAAACATTCAATTCTAGAGAAACAATAACTAATATGTTTTTCTAATCAAATATTTAAATAAGAATATGAAAATGAAAAGATATAACTAAGTTACCCCCCCCCCCCGGGAGATATGGGGTAAATGTCAGATAGACGGCACTCCAACCACGAGAAAAGCAGACGGACCAGATATCTCCACAGGCCTTCAAGAAAGTTGGAATACCTTTCCTTGTGAAAAGCTCTAAATCGCCCCAAATTAAAAATTGTGTATACATAAAATGATACTGCTTTTAGCTGAATTTTTTTTTAAATGCACATAAAACAAAAGCAAAGACAAACCTATGACCACAATTCATGATTTGGGACAAGCACATGGGACATATGATGGGGTCATAGTTAAGTGGGATCCGAACCCTTCCCAACAATGTATCGTTTCAGAAATGCAACGGAGTTATGGGAAAGTCATTGTTCTGGTTTAATTGCATTGGTCAAGGCGTTATTTACGAGGACGCTGAGTTTGCGTAATTCGTTTTACGAGGACGGAAGTTGAATTTCTGAATCGGTCCATTAGTGAAAGGAAGAAAAATCTTTTTAAAAAGCAGTATAAAGAGACGAACTACAAAAACCAAACATAAATTCACTTAATCATTTAAGAAATACTTTAATATTCGCTTAACCATTTTCATTAAATTAATTTCTCTTTAAACCAATTAAACTGTCTTAAAATGATTTAGCAAAATTATTGTCGATCCCGATGATATCTCTGCGACTTGTTTATATTTTGAACACCTGACCCACTCAGTAGTGTAACGCTATGCGTGTTCGCCTCGAGTGCGGAAGGTCGTGGGTTCGGAAAAAAAACCCATTAAAATTGGTATTTGTTGGTTACTCTACTAAGCGCACAGCATTCTGATTAAGAGCAAAGACCAAGAATCTGAATAATGTGTCAGTGTAGAGATCAAAGACCGTAATGTGTCTGGGTAAAGTTTCATGTCTTCCTGCGGACAGTTGCTTTCGTGAGCTAGTACGTTACATATCCGGGATCAGCATGTCAGTCTAGTACAAAGCAGGTTTCATCATTATCACTATCATCCTCATTCATTAATATTCTCTCTTCCAGAATAACCGTTTTAATTTTACCACTGGACGTTAAGTGACATTCAATCAATCAATAGGTTGAATACCAGTTTTATCGATCATTTAATGAAATGTCTGAATTTATTCTTTTGGTTTGGACAAAATTATTTGCTTTATATTTAATAACAAACATTGCCATTTCACATTTCGTATATAAAACACACGGAAAATATTTTCACAGCAGAAATGTAAACTGAATATTTGATAAGTTTTTCATTACAATTTTGTACGTCTCTTCATTCGTAAGATATTTGGCAGAACCAGCGCTACAAACCTAGTATAATGCAGTCACCTGTTTTCACAGGACACCCTTTCCATTGCCAACAATTTGATATTTATTATAAAAGGATCCCTTCTACATTTATAAATATATTAATATAGACAAAAAGAATAAATGACCTCACGTAAAACAATACTATTTTACATCATAACAACAGTGTTCTTCACATATTTGGCAATATTTTCTTTAACATAATTTCATAGGAGAAAAACAATAACTCATTTCAAAAATCTGACACAGAATAAAATGATAATATTACCATTTTATGATTTGCATTTGTTGCCTTTGTAATAATTAGAGGTACAATTATTGGTTTGTTATTTCCAGGTGTAATAATCAGAGATGATATGTTTAACAACAAAATGCCTTCCCATGTCTGTATAAAAGGCCATATAAATTATACCACAGAAATTATCTGGAGACCAGTAATGGATTACAGTCTTCATACTATTGTACAAACTGGTACGTAACACTATCATTTGGTTTTTACAAATTTATTAGCAACTTGCTTTTGGTGAAGTACAAGATTTCTAAGGAATGAAAGATGTATTAACAACTGGCTTTTGATAATAAATGAATCACAAAATACCAATATCAATTTGATGCACTATATGGCCATTTCGTTGATTTGCAACTCTTCAGCAGTGTTCAAAGTCCGGCTTCTCTACAATGACATTCAATAAGCACATCAGAACCAAAACAACCCAAATAACTAGTCCTTACTTGGTTAAGAGTTACCTATGCAACAGGAGGAAGAGCCTTAGAAATTTATGGCATCTTTTTATCAATTTTGAACTGAAAAATTCAAGGCATTTATGTTATGAAATTGCACAGTTTAAGAAAAGCTACGGACTACTGATAATCGATGAAATTCAAGCTTTACCAGGTATTGGAGAAGTAGGAGCTACTGACTGTCTGAAGTTCAAGGTTGTCAGGGCCTAATAAATATAGAGTTAAAGGTTGTAAATGTTGGGGACTACTAGCATTCGATCGAGTTTAATATTGGTCAGTTACAAGAGAAGTATGATCTTGCGGTAATACATGAAGTTCAAGGTTGTCTACATATAAAAGAAGTTACGATCTACTGGGCTATGACGAATTTAAGGTTGACAGGCATATGATTTAAGGAGCATTTCATTTTTGATGTAGTGGAAGGTTTTCTAGGCATAATTCGGACTTCTGTAATTCGAAAGATACAACGTTGACCAGCAATTAGAAAATAAAAGGCTTGTTGGCATTTGATGGAATTTCATGTTGTCTTATTGTAAGAAAATCAACAACCACTGTCCTGTGGTGAAATTCAAGATTGATTGTTTTGGAGATTTTCAAACTTGCCTAAATTCAAGAGGAAGTAATACATTCTGCCTTTTGGTTTAGTAAAACATTAACTGAATAAGAATTTAGAAATACTGGCGCGTGTTCAAAGCTGTCTAAGGTTAAGGGGAAGTAAGACATCAACTTGCTTTTGAAAAGTTCAAAATTGCTCAGGTGTAAGAGAGGTAAAACTAACAGCTTTTAATGAAGTTGCAATGATATAGGACGAATGCTTTAAAAAATCAAGTCTACATGTGTTTGAAAGGATTCAATGGCTCATTGTTTTGGGTAATTTTCATATGTTAAAGAAGTAAAATCTAGTGTCTTTGTACAGTTCAGAGTTGCAGAGATCCACAAAAAAATTCCCATAACACTTTTACGATGGATTTTTGACATCGAAAAAAATCTGTTCTAAGACATTTATAGATAAATATCGCTCGGCATTGTCATTGATAGAATATAATTCAATTATCACTAATTATATTCTAAAAGTTTCATCTTTTATCTCTGTATCTGTCATAAAACCCCCAAAATCCAAAAAAAAATTATCATGTCGCGTAACCCAAGGTTATTGGTTGATTGCACCAACAAAATGAAGCAATTCACCCTGTGGGGTTAATTTTTTTTTAGGTTAAAATGATTTTTTAAGTACAGCTTCAACATGTTCACGTGAGGCAACACATTAGAATTCCAACGATAATAAATACGATACATTTCATTGGGAAGCCTGTGATACTTATTTAATTTTATTTGGTATAGAAACTAAAATGGGAAATCACGAATTAGGGCTAACACCATGAACAAAACATGAGGCGAAAGTAAATCAGAATACTAATATAGTGAACAATTAATATTCGCAGATCTCTTTGAAATATCAAGTTTCCAGAAAGTTGTGTTTGCTCTACAGATCTTTCATAATAAAATATCAGAAAAAATGATGGGCTTGTTTTGAGAAATGGGCATTCGAAAATTAGGATTTCCGATAGATCTTCCTTAGATAATTCTATCTTCTCAAATCAGTAAATATAAAGTATATATAAATATACAGTGAAGTAATATTTCATAAAAACCATCAAATGACATCAAAAAGTGTTTAAATAATTAAAGGAGTAGCTGAGATCACTGGTCAAAGTATTAATACTTTGAAATGGATAAAACCATACCAGATTGGGAATTCAAAAAAGTTAGTGTAAATGAGCAGCCAATATTTATTCAAGAAACAAACGTAAGAAAACCAGAATTAAAGTCCCGAAAAGTAACTGGCTTTAGAAACAAAACATAGCAAGTCTAAAATCCAAACCAAGTGAAAGAAGAGCTCAAATCCAAATAAATCGAAATAAGTTCTGACGGTAATGACAACACTAAGTGCAGTACGTTTTAAAGACATTCTGTTATTTCAGTTTTTTCAGTGCTTTTAGGTTTACAGAAATGCACTGAATTTCCTTTAAACGTTGATTTATAAATTTTATGTCAGACAAGTCTAACAATTTTGCAAGTAAATACCCTCGGGGACTTCTGGTATCGACCCAGTGGTTACCAGTTTTTAATAAATTTTGATGTTGACCCTCACAAACTCTATGAGTTGTTTGACCAGTCGTTGCTCTTACATCTTAATACTGCGTGCTTAGCGGAGAAGCAGCAAATACCAATTTTAATGTCTTTGGTTTGACCCGGCCAAGGATCGAACCCACGACCTTCCGCACTCGAGGCTAGCACGCTAACCATTACACCACCGATGAGGTCAATTTAAAATTGGAATGTTAAGGCATGTTTCAATGACAGTTTTCTTTATGAATTAGTTTTAATTTGTTTCTGTTTTTAATAGTAACTAAATTGACTTAATGTTCATACGAATTTATCATTCAATTTCAAATAACCCTCTCATTCAAATATTAATTCTGTCTTTTAGATTAAAAAATAACGCCTTTTCATTTCTTTTAGGATTATCTATGATATCAGAAGACGTTGTTGCTGTGTTTCTAATTGGAAAGGCGCCTAATGAACTTGAAACAGTAGACTGGATTATGCCTCTTTCTGAAATTGGATATCTTGAACCTTTAAAGAACCCAGAAAACACATTGAACTGCTCCAATAGCATAGATTACTCAGATCACACTAACGACTTTCTACAAAGCAGAAAAAATAAAACCTGCAATTTTAATTCTATCCGTGATGTTTATCCGGGGATTTTGTTGTCGGTGTTAACCAAACTCAAGTGGAACAACGCCATATTCGTATACAGTGACGAAACAGGTAAACACAGGAACAGGACGCTAGCTGTAAGGATCATAATCTGATCGCGAAACATTTAAACAAGCTGTTTGCTATTGCTTTGGCGGTTGTTGTCTTAAGTTTGGTATTTTTGGTATAGTACCGTTAAAGCCATTTCCCTATACTCTTAATTAACTACTGCTGTTTGAAAAATGGGTAATGCTGTTGGTGTCTTAAAAGAGGCAGGAACCGCATACCCTTTCTGACCACCTGAATCCCCTTTGTTTTGTGAGGTCTGCATTGAACATTGGTATAAATTAACGTTCGGTTTTTTATGTTTTGTGTATAGTCGGTTTTTTGTTATGTTTTGCTCCAGTTCTCGAGTCAAGATTGGTGTTTCTATCGACCTCTCCTTTGTTTTCTTCTCTTTGGTTTTGTTTTTGTTGTTTACCCCCTTAATCCCCTTTGGTTATTTGAGCATTAATCTAGCAATTTATTTTGAAATATCTACCTTATACGTTACAAACTGTGTTGGAAAAGATATTGCCTCTTACCTTAGAGTAACCTCATAAATATATATGATCAAATCTGTAGTAAAGAAATGTCATGCTGAGTTTGTTGAAGGTCTAATATAATCCACTTAAATGCAAAAACGCAAAATTCAATATTTCATAAAGTAATTGGGTAAGGGGATATTCAAATTTTTACGGTTTACTGAGGAAGTATTTTTGAGAGTTTATTTTGATTCCATTTAGGAGTGTAAAATGATTGGCGGTCTAAGTGTTTGTTTCTTTAATAACACTGAAAACCAGAAAAATAATGTTTAAATAATTTGAAACTTCAAAATTAAAAAAGTAGGGCAAGCTTCATTTACTTAATAACATGGGTTGATTGGTAACATGGACACCCACCTATAAGAACTGCTGTTTCAAGTATTGTAAAACCCAGAAATAGTTTCATTAAATTCAAATGAAGGAACAATTCTACATGTATTTACTGATAAGAATCTATGATCGATGAATTTCTACGAGGGTTAATGGAATCTTAGTCTTGGAGGTGGTGTTGGAAAGACCCGAAACGATCAATAATTATCACAATATTAGTACTGTGAATGCAACAAAACCTGCACCAAATTGCAATATTTTTTTCTATAAATGTCGTTTCTTACGCATTCTTGCAAGTTACTATGTTAGCTTACGTGAAAAGGGCTTAATAATTTTTGTTTGAAATGTCGAAAGAGACATAAAGTAAAATTTCAAAGATTTAAATGATTCAATGCACTTGCTGTTAAGGTTGAAATAGCGCCTTTGCCTGTAAAGTAACTCTTTTTAAATTCCATATCACTAATATGAAAATTACTGGGCAGGAACTCAAACCTCCTCCGTTCATCTTTTCGTTGATGTATTCTATGTTCTTCGTCTTCGCGTTATAGATTTGTAATTGTAATTGTTAACCCGTCGTGTTTCGCCGTTTTTATTGTTAAGTCAAATCTCTCTATTTATTCCTTTTCTTTCTTTTTTGTTGTTTATATATTCAGTAATAGTAAAGCACTTGCTTTAATTTATTAGAACCATAAGTGGTTTGTCGTGTTTGCGTCGATTTCTAAAATCTATAAATTCGTGCAATAATACGATCTCTTTACTACAGCCGTAATCACTAGATAGAATTAAAGGGTAATAGAAGTAATTTTTTTTTATATTTGTGTTTATAAAAAACTCTAACTCTCCCAGATGACATATTTCTCTGTGCAACTGGCCGAACACTATTTAATATAAACTTTATGATTTTAATGTTGCTTTCATTGATTAGAGAGCCATAAAAATCAAAGGCGTGAGGATTTCTTAAAATAATTACTTTCTTTTATCATCAACCCAACTCTAAATCTCGCACGCTTTCAAATAATAATAACACAAGTTTTGATTAATTTCAACCGTAACATTTTGAGATTCTCTTCTGAAATATAACTTGATCTGAACTTCACCTTGATTTCATTGTTACAGTTGTTTAGTAAATGTTTTGATGTTCTCGCCATAAAGGGGTTCAACTCTAGCCGACATGGTGCTAAACACAAGTATATAAATCATTCAGCTAATCAAACTATCTTTTTTCAGCGGATATTGTAAGTATTATAGCAGAAAAAATTAATTCAGAAGGGTTGTTCCTTAGTATGTACAGAATACAAGATTCGTATAGTACAGAGGAGATAAATGATTTTTTGCATAATGTGCATAACATAGCATCCTCAGAAATGTCCATCATTGCTGTTTGTGGATCTCGTATGATGCGACGTCTGATGTCACAGGTATGTTTAATTTAATCAGAGATAAAATAAGGCTCGGCAAATGGTCTTAGGAATCAGTTTTACTCTGTAATTAAAAAATTAGTATTTATTTAACCATGGGTTTTGTTATAAAATGTGTTTTTCTGGTCATTGTTAATCAAACGATTTCGATTACCAATGTCACGGCTATCGCTTCTGTTTTAATTAAATTTAGTAGTCACAATTCAATCATGGTAATCAAATTACCTTTAAAAACATTGATTTTATAATTATATGTAGCAAAGCGCAGTATCTACATGATAAAAAAACACAAAACAAAGCCCTTTAATTATTATTATTCGATGCTTATAGAAATAAGAAATGATTGTCTATGAAGAAGTCTTCGGAAAAAAAACTAAATTACATACAATCTAACATTTAGTACAGGTTGTGAAGATTCGATCGCGAATAACAGATGTGGGCAACTGCTGCATAGGAAAATCTTCTCCGGTCCTTTTTATATATAAAACAACAAAAAACGAAAAAATACAGAGACTGCTTACTCTTCCGGAGCACCTGAGTCTACCCCCAGTTTTTTGGTTGGGTCCATGTTGTTCATTTGTTTTTTAGTTTTTAGTGTTGTGTTTTTGTCGTTTTGGTCTTGTCCTCGTTCTCCGCAGTTTGTCAGTACTTTTACATTTTCCCTTTTCCTCGAATATCCCCTTGGAATTTTTCTTGACACATTTTGTATGAGCTAATTTTTAGCTCACCTGGCCAAAGGCTATGTGAGCTTTTGTTATCACTTGGCATCCGTCGTCCGTATACTTTTACATTTTCATCTTCTCCTTTGAAACCGCTAGGCCAAATGGATTAATGTTTGGTATGGAGCATCTGTGAAAGGTCCTTATAAAGTTTTCCTGTATCCCAATCGAACAAAAGACATGGTTGCCATGGCAGATTCCTGTTTCTGATTGGCTGATACATTAAAAATCCTCTCCTTCATATTTTTTTCTCATTTCATCCCAATTTGACAAAAAACATGGCTGCCATGACGATTCTTGTTTCTGATTGGCTTATAGATAAAAAATCTTCTCCTCTGAAGCTGGATTTATTTTTGGTATGGAACATGTATGGAAGTCTTTTATAAAATTTCCTTATTTCATCATGATCAGACAAAAACATGGCCACCATTGACGATCCTTGTTTCTGATTGTCTTGTACATTAAAAATCTTCTACTTTAAACTACTTCCTTAATGGATTTATGTTTGTTATGGATCATCTGTGGAAGGTCCCTTATAAAGTTTCCCCATTTCGTCATGATCAGACAAAAACATGGCCGCCATTGATGATTCTTGTTCCTGATTGGCTTTTACATTAAAAATCCTCCCCTCTGAAACCACTGAGCCAAATTGATTTATATTTGGAATGGAGCATTTATGGAGGGTCTTTTTTAAAGTCTTCTCATTTTGTCCCAATCGAAAAAAAAGATTTTCTGCCATGAACGATTCTCGTTTCTGATTGGCTGATCTTCTCCCCTCGAAACCGCTTAATGGATGAATATTTGCTTTGGAGCATCTATGGAATGTGCTTTATGAAGTTTCCTCATTTTATCTGGATCAGACTTAAAACATTGTCACCATTGATGAGTCGTATTTCTGATTGGTTGACACATTAAAAAGTCTTCTCTGAAATTGCTTGGCCAGATGAATTAATTTTTGAACTGGGCGCATCAGTGAAAGGTCCATTATGAGGTTTCTTCATTTTGTCCTTATTGGAATCCATGAAGGCTTCTTGTTGAACTGATTAGCTGATACATTAGTTAATCTTTTCCTTTGAAACAGCTTGACCAAATATATTAATATTTGTTGAAGTACCTTTATAAAGTTTCCTTATTTTATCCTGATCTGAAACTTAGCATGGAGCAGCCACGGATAATTCTTTGTTTTGCTTGGCTGGAACAGCTTGTTGCAATTGATTAATCTACGATATTCTAAATCTTGTCTGATTTGTTTGTTGCAAATGAAATACATTATTACTGTTTAATTTGATATGTTTTATGTATTGCCTGTTTTTGAAGCATTGACTCATATGGGTGTAAGATGTGCTAAAAAGGTATTAATATTTGATGTAAAGCATACATGGAAAATCCTTTACAAACTTTCCCCATCTCATCCCAATCGGACAAAAACAAGACAAATCTTGTTTCTGATTGTCTGATTCATTAAAAAATCTCCTCTAAACTTTCTTTGCCAAATGGCATGTGAGCAATACAGGCTCAGCCTCCTGGGCCTTAGTTATAAGATAAATATTAATTTTGTAAATTTATTATATTTCAAGCAGAGTTGTCAAATTTTGAAAAGTACTTTAAGGGAGATCACCCGCAGAGAAATTCTTTGGGGTCATTTTTAAGTATATAAAATAAAAAGTTACACTTTTTTATAATGATTTTTTTTATTGGCATAACATTTACCGCAAGTTTAAGACAGACACGTACATTGATAATTACAATCAAAACTACATATTTAGATAAACAAGTTATACATTAACTAATACACACAATGAAAAGAAAAACAACAAGCATATATCCCAAATTTGAAAAAGCAAGGGGCTATGTCTTAATTGTGATCTCAGGTCATTCATATAAAGGAAAAAATATTTATGTTTGTTAATACATGTTTATAAAGGTATAATTAATAAGATAAAATAACCATTGTCAAGATGCATATAGTGCTCTCAAGAAAATAAGGGTGTCCAGGGGTCCCAGCAGATTTCGGATTTTTCTAAAGGTTTACAGTATACTTGTTTTTCTATGTACATATTTTCTCTTAAATAGCTCTTCAAGTCTGTTATATTTAAAAATTCACTGTCTAATTTAGTTCTATAAATGTAAAATTTTGACAGCAGTATGATAATGTTTCCAACTAGATTCATATCAGAACAAAATATAAATATATCCAATTACATGTATACTTAGTTTATTCTATATTGCAGATAAAGCAAAGTATTCTATATTGCAGATAAAGCAAAGTAAGGCTTAATAACATTTCGTAATAATTTTGAAAAAACATTTTTCATAAATGTTGCTGCTGGGTACCATTCTTTGAAGAAAAACAATTACTGTCGGCGCAGTTCACTTCAGAAATCGGCTTTTTTCAATTTAATCATATTTCAAAATGTTATAGATTGACCTATGCTTAATA
>JAULBM010349289.1:0-12219 GCA_032357055.1 Geukensia granosissima | reverse complement strand
CCAGCCTAATCCAGCTGACATCAATCATGTGCAATACAAGGAACAAAGTAACCATATCATAACAAACCAAAATAGCCAGCCTAATCCAGCTGACATCAATCATGTGCAATACAAGGAACAGAGTCTCATGCATTATTTCGTGAATTTTTTTAATTTAAATTATTACTGGATATTTCTGTAAAATAATAAGCTATAAAATTCATGCCAGACAAGACTGACAACTGGGCTGGTGATTATCCTCAGGAACCTCAGGTCCACCAGCAGAGGCATTCACCCAGAAGTTTCAAAATACAAGTTCAACAAAGTTGACCAAATATGGTGAATTGGATATGCTTTATGCACATTTCAGGAATAACCTCTCATCAGTAAAATTATCATATGGGAAAGCCAACATTCAGATATTGTAAAATGAGGTCCTAACAAACTGCAATAGGCAGGTAAATCCAGGGACATCTATCGTGTGCAATACAAGGAATGAATTTAAAGATTTTAATTTCGCAGGTAAATGTGACATACTGAATGTAGCAAAATGTACATATTTAAAAATAGGAACACATTATGTCTTGTTGCTAGGAATACGCTATTCATGATACTTCAAGTCAACAGAGACCACCACATTTCACCTGACATGACAAACATTTTCTGCATGGTTGACTTTAACCAGATGTGGGACAAGTGAGCATGTTGAGGCTCCTTAGAGTCTGCTGCACATATTTCTAAATACTCTGGTTTTGGTAAGAGGTGTAAAGACATAGTTATGACTCCACTTTTATTAAAATAACTTAAGTCAACAAAATGTTTGGCAAGTAAAATATACAGCTTTAAATATAATAAATATAAATCTATGAAAACAATATATCATAATGCTGTTACAAAAACTTCATCACAATTTCAATGCCGTCATCATTTCTTATAATTGACTATTTAACTTGAGAGGGGCTGGGCTTTTTGGTGTTTTTCTTTCACAATGTATTAAATGTACTAAAATTGTTAAATATTTTCAGGTCTGTTAAATTGGAAAATATTTTTAGAATATTTTGCATATTAATATAGTGTGAAATTTATTATCTTTCCATGTTCAGAATCAAATTATTTCTTTAAAAAAGAAAAAAGTCACCTACCTACACTACTATCTAGTTAAATGGTCCATCCTTTATATTATAACCAGGTACAATCAGTATATGGAATTTACAGCCTTTGATGGTCCCTTAGTTGTACATTAAAGATAGATTTTAAACAAAAACAAAGATTATAAAAGAAAGATGAAGCCCCATTCTTGACTTTAAAATATGAATGTTTTTCAATCAAGTATTACAATCTATATAATTTTTTATAATGTAATAGGATAAAATAGAAGATACAATTAAAAATGGTATATTCTATGTAAGCATCCAAGAAAGAAACATAGAAATGAGATGCCAACATTCAACTTTCAACCAATCAAAAGTTCTATCATGGCCAATAATATAACAGAAAAATTTAAAAAATATGAAACACACTTTTTTCAACATAGGTGCTTATTGTTGACAATTTTACAGGCTTAAGGTAATCTGTCATTTATAATTGTTATCTATAAGGTGTTTGTTTTCAAAATCAAGGATAAAATGATACAAAAAGACCTTACTCCATTTTATAATCAAAAGACTTCTCTTTTAATCTTGGTGTTGAAGAAGTGATAAGACAAATCCTTGAGGACTTTAACAATAAATAGACTATAAAAATAATATCAATCATAAAAGACCAGGTTTCACAACATCATTTATAAACTCTCATCATTTATTTAAAAAATGATATACTCAAACAGGGTTTGGCTCGTTTATTTTTCACTTTGAAATTATAGATTATTAAATGTAAATTTCCGCATCAACCTAGGTATAGTCCCAAGAGCCCAATATCTGCTGTGGGGTCTTAAGCCAGAGGAACAATATTGGTCAAGGGATGATACCCGGATTGATTTTGAAAGTGACATCTAATGATCTATTTATCACATATTTTATCAATATTTATTACAAATGTATGTTATAAATGAACATTATTATTCTATTGTTAATTCATTTAAAAAAATAAATACATTTTAGTAGTAGAAACTGAACATGGTAGCCTGGCAGTTGATGTCACAATGCCCTCAGATAGCGTGTGAGAGCTGATATGGATTTTCAAAATAAATTCTATATCAGCCCTGAGAGCTGATATGGAATGACAATGTAAAATCCATATCAGCCCTCCTTTTAGCCATGAAGGCATAATAATCTGCTGCCATTGAAATTTCGTTATACACTGAACTGATTTATAATAAAGCAAAATTTGTTCCATGTTAGACATGCAAAAAAGATTTAATCTCTATTGAATAGGGAATAACTAGTGAATTACAATTTTCACTCATTGTGAAACTTAAACATTAAAAGAAATGGACAGAGTCTGACATAAGCTTCAATGTTGTGAGTTAAATTTTTTTAAGACATCAAAATTTTTCTGCATTTTTGCCTTCCCTGAAGAAATCTATTTGATAGATTAATAATAAAAAATGCATATAATCAAACATCACCGAGAGTTTATGACTTGTTAGCACAATGTTTTTTAGATTTAAAGTGACTGTTGCTAAAAGGAATAAGGCACATTTGAATTATATACATACTTAGTTTTTTCTACTAAATATGTGGGTATTGATGGTCACTGCTTACATATACAGTTAATGTACCGGTATTTGGTTAGAAAAGCAAATATAAAAAACATCCAGAGTATATCGCATTTATGTACCCTAGCTAAAGCACTTGTGATAAGCAGCCTTTGAATGTAAAAATTATTTTGTATCAAACGGAAATGTAAATCTGTTGGGTAAAATTTGGAAAAAGTTTGTATAATCAATTTTTATCTGATCTGCAGTTAATATGTTGGAAACGAAGGCACCTGCCAATCTTAAATACCATAGCTTCCTTTACAAAAAGTCTTCCTTTCACAAAAGGTCTCAGTGTGGTCGTAACTTACTAGTGTTATTCTGTAAAATTTTGTAAAATGTTGCCAAGTTTGTTGCTGTGACATAGGCACTTGTTTCTATCCATGCCTGATCTGTACTGTCACTGTGCATGGACAGAAACAAGTGCCAACAGTGACACAGACCGGGCATAGATAGAAACAAGTGCCTGTGGATAATAAGCTGAAATATCTGGCTGTTTGTCCAACCAATCATTCTTGTGCAAATTGTCATATGTATTACCTAGCTTTCCAGGTGGAGGGTTATCCAGAAAACCACTTTGTATGCTACAGAATTTGACAGTTTATAGGAAAGTCTGAATGAGGAATTGGTTAATCATATATATATAATAAATTTAATATAATAATATAATAATCCATTTATAAAAGCATGTCTTTGGTATGAAAAATGGGGGATATGTCATGACAACTTTAATCAAAATTATCTCCCTTTTTCACGATGCAAAAAAAAATATAATGATGATTAAGAAAAATATGATAATTTTTTTACAGATGACACATGGTACTATATAATGTAAAGCAATGTAGTTTATTCCACTTCAATTTGTATATATACAAATATAGACAGAAAAAATGAAACCAAAGGATAAATATTTTTAAAGTTATAAAGTAAGGGGAAGTAACTCATAACTGACCAGATCTGATTTCTTCCATTTTCTACCCACTATAAATAATAGTTATTAATATAAGTACAGTATTAGGCAAAAGTATTGGAAAACATTTTATAAAAAAAATTCAAAAAAAGAATGGAGTTAATGTTATAATCATATCACATGAAACTTTAGGGACTTTTTATGGCACGCCAATTTTTTGGCAAAATTGTGCAACTGGTGTCAAATTAAGAGTTATATTGTACTTACATAAGACAATTTTCTTGATATTTCATTATTTTGAAGAGTTTTGCGAGTTTCACCCAATTTCTGCTAAATTTGGATCTTTGTCGTAAGTGCGCATGGGAGATAACTCAGAATTTACAAAAAGGGGTAATGTGATGTCATGGATCTGAATCATTATAAAATTTTAGAAGAAAATTCTGTTTTGTTTCCTCTAGAAGGCATTTCAGAGGGCATGTTATGTCTTCTATTGTCCATACACTAAATCTGAGTTCACATTATAGAACTGACATAATTTGTAGACTGTTTTTACTTAATCAACAGAACGTCATGATAAAATATGTCTATATTATCAGTACCAACTACTGTAGGATCATTATGAGGACTGGCAATAATTAAATACATATTTAGCTGAAACAAATACAGCAATTTAAACAAATACATATATTAATAAACAAATATATACAATAAGACTTACAAAACCAAGACAACGCCTGGTTAGCTCAAAATTAATGTAGGTCAGTCTAAAATAATGTAAACAAAAGTCAATTATCCATTGAAAAATAAATTGAAAATTTAAAACAATTTGTACACTATTATATATGAATTTATTATTATTTATATCAAAATTATTTCTATTAACTTTAAGAAACATTAGCAGAGTATCTCCCTATATAAAGTCTTTACCATATTGGGGGGTTGGGGAGGAAGATACCTTAAATTTACAAATAATTGTTATGTTTTATTATAACTGGCCTACACTAATTTACCCAACCTTGCTTACCAGGCATGAAGACTTTACAATGGTTTGTGACAACCGACAAATAACAGTTATTGAGCATAATAAACAGTTGACAATTAAAATGTAAGATCTTTGATCATAGCTAAATTCTGGGTGCTGATCGGTCTCTCGTTTCAGTCTTCCGAAGCTGTACACCAGAAAACTTAGGGTTTTTCTTGTATCTGAAATAAAATGAATATACACATGGTAAAATCATGTTAGAATAATCAATTCTAGGAACCAAATTTGTGAAAATTTTATTGTTTTAAAGAAAATACACAATGAATTATTGTGATAATTGATTGATTGATTGAATGTTGCTGAACATCCAGTGGCAAACATTTCATGCATATTCATGATAAGAGCATATTAATAAATGGTGTTGATAAATGAACCCTACTTTGTACTAGACTCACATGCTAGTGTAACAAAAAATTTCTTCCTCCGTGATATTTTTTCCCGTGGAAAATATGTCACAGGAAATTCTTTCCAGAGGAAATTATTTTTTAAAATATTTTTTCCTTTTATGTAACATTTTTTCCTGCAATTATTTTATAGAAAAAAGTGTGAAATTTCTTCCTGTATATATTTTATGGGGAATATTTATGATATTTGTACCATTGGTTTTTTATGTGGTTGTGCATTTTTAAAGGAAGCATATACTGACTGTAAAAAACTCCTACTGAGCAGCAATATTTTAAAAAGAAGTGTGTGTTTTAATACTTAATATCTGGAAAATGACATGTAATATAGTCTCAATATACCGTTGGATGTACTCACAGAGAGACAATGTTGCATAATGTTCTTCCTATGTTTTGGTTTGCTGCTGCTGAGAGGTTACTCCTTGAAACACATGAGCAGCTTAGTAATACTTTCCATATCATTATGGCATTGGCCAACCTTTTTTCTACTACCAACACTAACACACAACAAAAAACCCAGTAGAACCATCATATACTTCCCTAATTCTAAGAATTAAAAAACTTTCTAGGAGCATAACTCTAAAATGGTAAATTATATATCCAATATGAAAATTGATAGAGTTTGAGTTGTATTTTATGAGAAGCGATAGTATCTGTAAAATTCAGAACAACCCAAGAATAGAATGGATCTTTACCATCCAACAACCCATATTTTGACAATTTTTCAAACTTTCAAGGGTCAAAACTCCTGAACAGTATAAGTCTGATGCCAGAAATTCAAATGGAATTTTTATCTTATCAATAACAATAGTATCTGTAAAACACAACACAATCCTAAAAGAGAGACCAAATTTATCATGCAGAATGTAGTATTTTGACAATTAAAAAATATTTTCAGACATACCTCCTGGCCGATATTATTCACACTTCTGGAAATTGAAATTGACCTGTATTTGACCAATAGCTACAGTTTCTATAAAAGTTATCATCCGTAAACAAGTTTTTTGACAATTTTTCCAATATATATAGAAAAACAGTTTGTCATATTCCTCTTGATCCATGACATTAATATTCAAACAGCTCAATGAATGACAGTGACCACAATATAAACAAACAAAGTATTATAAGAACTTTCTAAAATTGTAGTATTATATATTGAATTCAAACCTCCAACAGACTAAGATTAACTTGTCTTACAAGAGGAAATAATGTTACAGGGTGGAAATTATTTCCCCAGGTATTAAAGGAAAAAATTTCCCAGTGAGGAAATTATTTCACCAGGTGAAGTAGGGAAGAAATTTTATTTCAATGGAACACTTTTTACATACCTTAACTGTGAAAAAAACTCACTTGGAAGTTATTTCCCAGTAATTTTTTTCCAATAGGAAAAAGTTACACAGGAAGAAATTTTGGCTCACACTAGCTCATGAAAGCAACAGTCAGTAAGAAGACATGCCACTTCACCCAGACATATTATTCTGTTTATGGGCCGACCAGTCTTAGCTGTTACTCCCAAATGCTGCATGCTAAGCGGAGCAGCAGCAAATACCAATTTTAATGTCTTTGGTTTGACCCAGCCGGGGATCAAACTCACAACCTTCTGCACTCTAGGCGACCACACTAACCATTACACCAAAGAGGCGATAATTATTGCAAAGAATGGACTGCTGAAAACAACCATTGAAATTATTTTTTTAATTTAAAAATGAAAATCAAGAAAATTGCCAACTCGGACATTTTTCATCTCTTAATACTTTGATGACAAACTGTTATTTCTTTGCAATTTTTTACCATTTTTTCTGCAAGGATCAGAAAAGGGATAAAAAATTTCTTTTCTGAAGAAAATTTCTATCCAAATTAAATATGATAATTCCTTCCAAACTGCATGATTGGTAAAATCCAAATTTATGTGGTATGTTAGTGACAGTTGTTGTTATATTTATATTTATATATCTATTACCATCATGCCTGGTTTTAGTCAATAAATAATGAACCCCATCAGACAGAAATCAGCCTTATGCAAAGTTAGTGAATTTACATGAATCATTAATCTAAACCACCAAAAAAAGATATTTATGTTACAGCCCTTTCAGTCAAGTATTTTACAATAATATAATCACTAAAAATTTGATTTGGGGACACATAAATTTTGTAAACATACATACCTACTAATTTCGAACCAAAACATAACTAAAGTCTACCGGGAGATTTGAATTGCAATTTGCATAAGACCTGTTTCTATCTGACGCAGCTTTCATGATATATTTATATTATTCAAAATCTAGCCTGTTTATAATTTTACAATAAGCCTAAATATTATTGGTTAAATACTGATACTGATACTTTAAGATACAATATAAAGACCTCCTCTAAATATGCATAAAATCCAAGTCATTGCTGGAAAAGTATGACGAGTATGTCAGAAAAAATAGGATGACAGATTAAGTACAGGCAAATCGATACGCACCCCTCCCTCCCATCAACCAACCAATAGAAAGTATAGCTAGAACATACTGTTCAGGATAAAAGCAAAATTCATCAATTGTTGCAAATAAATATGGATGGTTTATTCATATTTTGGTAGTTAAAGTTGCCCCACACACAATATTGACCCATGAAGTACAGGTATATCCCAATACTTTAAATATTAATGGACTAAATATAGAAACCTATCTTTATATTATTTGTATTGTATCTATTGCAGTGTTATCCTAGATATGATTTCTTGATTATTCAGTGAATATTAAGTACCAGTCTATCTAAACATTAGGTACTAGTTTAAAACAGGGACCTCAAACCACACCCAATAACCATGCATTTGATGTAGCAGAGGTATCCCTTTGACGATGGATTCTGACAATGTATTTCTTCCTCAACATTCTTAAGATCTAAATTGTGTGGCTGACCCCTTTGAAAAAGTCTGCATCTATCCCTGATATAGCAAGATAAAAATAAATTTTGTCATGTTCACCACTAAGAATGGAACTAAAGATTATTGTGTTATGTAAAAATAGGAGATGTGGCATGATTGTCAATGAGCCACCATCCACAATATGACAGTCGAAATCAAATTTCTACAGGTTCCATTATGGTCTTCAATAATGAACCATACAATAATGAAATCTGTAAAAGGCCCCTAAAACATAAAATGTGAAAATATTCATAAAAAACGACAAGTGAAGTACATCATAGTGTAAAATGGTATAAAGCCTACTGATTTGTGGTAAATTTAATGTTAAGTGGCATGTGTCAAACAGTTTTTTATGAAACAAACACTACCATTAAATGTAAGTGAAAAGTTTTCATCTATGTGCATTATAATACTTTGCACTGTCTTCTTCTGTATTGTAGTCCACTGCCGGAGGTGTTGGTGGCGCCATCTTTGGTGGTCCCATCCCTGGTGGGGGAGGAGGCGGTGCAGGTGGCGGCTGACTCTGCTGTTGTCGACTTGTGTAGGTTGATCCATTCTGAGAATTGATAGAAGTTTTAGACTGAACGCTTGGTAAGGGAGGAGCTGGAGGGGCTGGGGGGATAGGAGGTGCTTGGGGAATAGCAGAGGGTGACGAGCGAAAGCATGCTTTCCTGCTTAAGTTAGGAGAAGGAAGGCAACTGGCAGAAAAGATTGAGGCAAGAGTTGTTGCAGGGTTAGGTGCTGTGGCAGTGATGGGTGGGGGAGGGGGTGGTAGAGGAGGTGAAGGGACACTATTGTTTGTGCCTCCTTGGAAAGGGTGCTGATTTAGAGGAGAAGAGTGACCAGTATTATTTCCTCCTTGTTGTAACTAAAAAGAAATAACAATCTATTCTAAGCATGCCGTTATCATAGGATATCAAAGAAATTATCTACTACTAAATTCTTCTAGAAAAACATATATTTTGCTACTAACTTTGTGAAAATGTTCTTAGTGAGACTTATTTATTTCATTCTTTAATTAATTTATTTACATATATGACCCTTATGATTTCAATTATGTTTACATGACAGAAAATACATTTATCTTAAATTTTTAAACAATTTAGACTTTCTGCAACTTCTTTTTCTTATCTATATACTGAAATTGTGACTTATACCACACTATAAACAACATTAATACTAATGAAGGAGTGAAAATCAGTTCTTGTTCTTTATCAATTTTCTAAATAATTATAGGATACTTCTTTGAGTCATGAGAAAAATGAGTGCAAAATGACAGAGATTGTTTAAATTTTTTTAATCCACATATTTTCCAACACTGAAAAAGGAACATTATAATGTACAGTACAACACCAAATCACCAATTGGTTTTTTAATGGTTTTATCAGCTTTTAAAACTGAAATTTCATGCCATTTTACTAGTAAAACTATTTTTCTATAAAAAACACCAAACCAAATTGTTACAACAGTTAAATAAACATGCTCCATGATACACCAGTATGAACTGAGCATGCTCAGAACTACCTGAGTTAAAGGAGGTAATGTCTGGTAGGAATAGTCGTGGTGATGGCGGATATAGGCAGGTTGACGTGGTAGAGAATAGTAACCAGGATGGACCGGTGTATATTCAACCCAGTCGCTACTATAAGGCTGAAAACAAGAATACTACGGCATAACACTTTCTTTTCAAAAATTCAGAAATCTGTGAACTTTTTGTCGACTTTTTTATCAAATATCCTGAAATCACTGAATTTAGTGCAGACTTTTCCTAACAAATATTCAGAAATCATTTAATTTTGTGCAGACTTTTTTATCAAATATTCAGAAATCATTGAATTTCCTGTAGACTTTTTTTATCAAATATCCAGAAATCACTAAATTTGGTGCAGGGTTTTCTAATGAACCATTGAATTTTGTGCAGACATTTTTTTTATTAAATACCCAGAAATTATTGAATTTTTAAAATTTTATGCAGACTTTCCCTATCAAATATTCAGAAATCATTGAATTTGGTGCAGACTTTCCCTATAAAATATATAGAAATCATTGAATTTTTGTCTTGACATTTCATATCAAATATTCAGAAATCATTGAATTTTGAACAGATTTTTCTTATCATTATTCAGAAATCATTGAATTTTGAACAGACTTTTTTTATCAAATGTTCAGAAATCAGTCAAAGCAACAAAAAATATCATTTGATCTTTGATCTAGATTTTACTGTAGATAATAATGTTCCATTCCAAAACTTTTATTTCAAGTTTTCATTGAGTTTTCTTCTTCTTCCACTCTTAATAAAGATGAATATTTGTTAATTTCTAAATGCAAACTGATGTAAGGTGCAGTAATAAAAATGGTTTTGTTTTTTAAGTTTAAATTAATATTGTTTCATCTATAATCTCCAATAGAATTTTCATAGTCATGTTTTCATTTTTCCCATGAAATATATTATATTATCAGACTGGTGAAAATATATTGGGCTTCCTACTTCAAATGCAAGTTTTACCTCTCTAAAATTTCTCATTCTAATGTAAAAATAATATAGAGATGATCAAACGTACATGTTACATGGTTAATGACCTGCCTGCAGGTTCTATGTATTTTAATCAATCATTTTGATCAGAAAGTTTGTGTTTTCTAGCAGGGAAGAGATATATAAGCAAGTTAGAAATTATATAGTATCAAATTGATAACATTAAATTGCAAAATTATGTTTAAAATAAAAAAAGTCATAAAGTTAAACTTTCATGCAAAAATCAAGCAATTGAATGAGTTATCTCCCTTTATCATTAACCGAGAATTGTACATAGGCTTGAAAAAATTAATATAGGAAAAAAACACATTCAGCCAATGAAGGAATACATACCTGATTTGCACTATTTACAAGACGTAGATTTGAACCCTCATACATTGATTTTGGTCTAGACATCCTTCCTGGCACATCATCCATGTAAAAGTCTCCATGCTCTGATAAAGACCGACTATCCAAAAGATCACCCATACTTTTAACTCTGCCATTCATCCTACAGATAGAATAATTAACTTTTACAGAAAATTGAGCAGCTTTATCCTAAGAAGAAATATTAAAGTTCATCTAATAGTAAATTCAATCTTATTGTCTTGAGACCAATTTTTTTAGCTCTGTGGTAATAAAGACATACATATAAGCATTTTCTCATGGATGTGGTATATTGGATTCTGTAAATACTTACATAGAAACTGGTTTTCATGGAGGTGGTATAGTGGATTCTGTTAATATTACATCGGAACAGGTTCTCATGGAGGTGGTACTGTGGATTCTGTAAATACTTACATCGGAGCAGGTTCCCATGGAGGTGGTATAGTGGATTCTGTAAATACTTTCATAGGAGCAGGTTCTCATGGAGGTGGTACTGTGGATTCTGTAAATACTTACATACAAACTGGTTCTTGTGGAGGTGGTTTAGTGGATTTTTTAAATACTTACATCAGAGCATGGTATTGTGGTTCTGTAAATTATTACATCAGAGCAGGTTCTTATGGAGGTAGTTCTGTGGATTCTGTAAATACTTACATCAGAGCAAGTTCTTGTGGAGGTGGTATTGTGGTTCTGCAAATACTTACATCAGAACAGGTTCTTGTGGAGGTAGTTCTGTGGATTCTGTAAATACTTACATCAGAGCAAGTTCTCCTGGCGGTGGTATTGGGTTCTGTAAATACTTATATCCGAGAAGGATTCTTGTGGAGGTGGTAGTGATGATTCTGTAATACTTACATGGGAGCTGGTTCCCGTGGAGGTGGTACTGTGGGTTCTGTAAATGATATGGGAAACCAACCATATCTGTAAAAAATAAAACACAGTGGATCAAATCAGAAAACTATATCTCAGTATATGATAATGTATGTGATTGAATGATATTCATTCCACAGAATTTAGCTGTTAACAAAATACAAAACATAATAAAATTGATGATATTTGGGATTATTTGATTATTTCAGAGTTTTCCCCAGACAAATAACATATGTTTTTTAGCCATCAGTCCAATATGTTCATCAGGTCACCCTTGGTAACCTTTCTTAGGACTAATTATCTCCCCTTCTACCTACTTCAGTCCATATTTAGATAACCAATCCTGTTCATCAGGTTTTCCTGGTAAAGGTCTCACTATACAGTTCGACGTTTTCCATTGAACTCAATGTTAAAAAAGCAATGTTCAAGAACTGAGCCTGAACATATACGGGTACCGATGCATACATGTTATACCTCGTTGGAAAGGAAATAAACACAATTTTTAAAATCAG
>JAULBM010349278.1:0-12220 GCA_032357055.1 Geukensia granosissima | reverse complement strand
GTTTTTTAGAGGAGATGCATTTTCTTTGAATCAGCCAATCAGAAACAAGAATTGCCTATGGCGACCATGTTTGTTGACGGATTGAGATCAGCATGAAATGAGCAATCTTAATAAAGGACCTTATAGAGCGGCTTCCTGTCAAATTTGGTTCTATTTTACCTTGTTGTTTCAGAGGAGATGCATTCCTTTCTGAAAATCAGAAAAAAGAATTGCCAATGGGGGCCATGTTTGAGAATGGGTCGGTACAAATGAGCAATCTTTATAAAGGAACTTATATAGTGGCTTACTGTCAAGTTTGGTTCCATTTGGCCTTGCTGTTTTTTAGAGGAGATGCATTTTCTTTGAATCAGCCAATCAGAAACAAGAATTGCCTATGGCGACCATGTTTGTTGAAGGTTGTCACAAATCGAGCAATCTTTATAAAGGACCTTACAAAGATGATTCTTGTAAAGTTTGGTTTTATTAAGCTTTGTGGTTTCAGAGAAGAATTTCTTTATATCAGCCAATCAGAAAAAAGAATTGCCTATGGTGGCCATGGTTGTTGATGGATCAGGATGAAATGAGCAATCTTTATAAAGTACCTTATATAGAGCCTTCCTCTAAAGTTTGGTTTGATTTGGCCAAGCGGTTTCAGAAAAGTTAATGAAATTGTGAAAAGTTAATGACGGATGGACGAAGGACGCCAAAAGATGACAAAAGCCTTTGGCCAGGTGAGCTAAAAAAAGGGAACCAAGCATCATCAGTCTCAGCATATCATAATCTGAAAAAAATTAGTTAGGTGTTTTTCATTAAGGGTAATCACAAAAACCACTCTACTGTGGAACAAAACCGCATGGTTTTATAAGTAACGTGACAGATTTTACCGAAAGAACAAGGAAGCAAATAAACACCTATTTTTAAGCTACAGCTATGGATTTACACTGTTTTTTGAAATAGTTCGAATAATTTTTACACAACATTTACAACCAAGCAAAAACAATGTTTTTACTCCCAAACCATCGAATCAGACAACATTTACACCATATTGTTGGCAGTTATCCTGTATACTCGGTTCTAGAACCTTATGGAGACAAACAAATATGCATACCGACTATATGAATATACCGGCTATTTGAATATTTTATTCTGACATTCATGGTAGTCAATTAAGCAGAGTCTACTGTATTTCGGACATACAGACAGACGAAGTCCAGCAGCTACAAGACCTTATGCTACGCAGGTAAAAATAGCACAGATTTGGAGCAAACAAAAGATATATTAAAATGAATATCAAATATCACATATTATTAACTGAGGTGCTTCAAGATACGACTTCATCATGCTGACATGTGAAAAAACAAATGACCTTTGGGTAATTGTGGACACAGTATTTTGCTGCACACAATAATGTGCTGGACACAGTAATATGACTGGATAAGTGATCATTTTAACCAGCATTATCCTCAAAACTGGTGTTACTTTTGTTGCATTTTTCAGAAGGAACAATTTAAAAAAAACCATCATCATATGAAAAATAAAATTTTTTCATAATATACCAAACTGAATTTTTCCCCCACTATGACCCCTTTTAGCACAAAAATTGTTAGAGAAAGAGAAAATCTGTTTTACATATTTCTGAAAGCGCTCATTGAATCAAATGCAAAAAAAGCTCATCAAAATCGGATGAAAAATAAAATATTCTCATCTCCTGAAAAATAACATTTTTTTAACCCTTGGATCCCTTCTATACAACAAAAATCGGGAAATGTTACCAAAAAATGCTTGGAGAAACTTTTGTTGCATTTTTAATGAAAAAAAATCAAAATCCGATAAGAAATAAAAAAGTTTCAAAAATTTGGGCATGGTCATTTTTTGACCCCATATATATTGAACACAGTAAGAGATAGCTCATGACACTTATGATGTTGGCTTTGTAATGGGGAATACAAGGAAAAAAACTTTATCAAAATTGGACAAAAAATAGAAATCTTGCAATTGAAAATTAAAAAATCCCAATTTGCACCCTCCTAAAATAAATGGGCGGGGCTAGAATCAATCCCAACCTGTATTTTATATTCGGTACATCTCATGTATCATTGTGTTGAAATTTCAAATGGATCCAAGCAAAACAAAAGAACATATATAGAAGGCAAATAACAAATATCTCATAAAATAAAATTACTTTGTGTTGAAATTTCAAATGAATCCAAGCAAAACAAAAGAACATATATAGAAGGCAAATAACAAATATCTCATAAAATATAATTACTAATCACTGAAAATGCAAATTTAAGCCTATAATCAAGAATAATTGAAATATTACAGTACAGTAAGAGAGTATAATTGAGTACTCCAAGAAACTATGAATAACCATGGACTTAAATGGAGTGTTTACTGAGAAAATCTGTCCTCCTTTTTTTTTTTTTTAAAGTTTCTTCAAAGATTGCCAGAAAACTTGGTAACACATTTTTTACCAAGTTTTTTCACTAGGACTTCGTAACAAACCTGCAAGACTTCCCAATTGTTTCCTTTTGGTTGGCCCTTTGGCTTTATTTCACCCCCTCACCTTGTTTAAACATACTCAATTTGAGAGAAGTTTTAGAATGAGTATGGAAATGAAAATTGGTATCATGATATACAGATACAATACCACTGTATCATGATACGTTTTGATACCTACCCGCTTCTCATTTCTTGCCTTACCTTCTTTTTCTTTTCAATTTTTTTTGTATGGTAATTCTTAAAATATTGTGTTATAAGGCAGAAATCTGTAATTTTATGTATAAAAAATATGTTATTTGGTCATATATTCTACTTCTATATGTCAACAACAGCTAATTTTAAGCTTCTAGATCTTAAACTGTCCAAATATTTACCATACCAGAAAATATCCATAGGCAAGATTTTGTACCCATGTACCAGGTTTGATAAAAAATACTGTGATATATATCTATATAACGGTTTATTGTTTCACACCTACAGGAAGTATTGTCTGGTCATGTGTAATAAAACAGTAACTATATATTAAAGCTCAAGTTGCTGAAGTGGATAAAAGGATAAAGACTAAAATCTCAGTACTCCCCAAGTTACCTAAAATTTTCAAAGTGGTTTTTTAACAGTGACATAACTGAGCTCAATTTGCTTTTTTCTATACAATATATTTTTTTTTATACAATATATAAAAATAGAAACCAAGATGTAGACACAAATGTTTCAAATGGTCCCTTACTTTTTAAAGATAACATTATTTATTGAAAACCCATCATTTATTTAATTTTGCAAAAATCAAAAGGTTTGAAACAACAATAATTAATGGCAAATTCCACCTTCTTCTGCCAATTCTAACAGAGTTTCAGTCTGTAATCTTTCTTCTTCTATCTGTTCTTTGATCTCCGAGCCCTTTTCTACTGACTCTTTAAATTCTTTGTCTAGAATATATATAGATTCTCATTTTACACTAAACATAGTTAAGGTTCACAGATAATTATTATAATACCAATTATAGTTAACTAAAATACATTTGTTTTATTCTTGTTATGCATTTAACAGCTTGCTCCATGGTGTGGAATTTTGATGGTAAGGCAGTGTAGACATTAATTGCAATTTGGACTTAGGTTGATGCAGACTTCGTTGACATTTGTGTAATTTCACATATTGATACATGCAATGTACAGCAATTAGTTAAAAGAGTGATCAGATTTTAATACTGTAAGTTCAGAAATTAATGCGATGTTTTTATTATTGCGAATAATGCAACTGAGTTTAATGGCAAAAAAGAGAACTCACATTCTTATATCGATTAACTATATTCACAAACAGGTTTTCTTAAAATGGCATTAATTAATCTCACATTTTGAAGTGAAGTTTCAAAATCACAATAATAAATGAACAGAATAATTTCTGAATTTACAGTATTTAACACCTTTAAATAATCAAGTTTACAATGGAATGCACTACATTTAATCTGGTCAATACAAATTCTATCCACTGGAAAAAAAACCATGATAAATATGATTACAACATTAACAAAGCTGTTCTTGGAGAATTTTTTTCAAGCTTTCCTTCCAGAACACATAAACCCAAAAATTCTTATCACTCATACTTAAATAGTATTATATAAAGCAATGCTTATTGAAAGCTGTACCAGGGACACGAGGCAACAGTAATCTGAAGCTAAAACAGAGGTGCTTCGAAAGCCCAGCATGATATTACCAAAGCACATCGACATGTGAAAGATGAAAAAATGAACCTTTGGGCAAGTGTGGACCCAGTATTTTGCTGGACACAATAATGTGCAAGACGCAATAAATGGTAATATAAGTGATCATTTGGACTCTCATTATCTTCATAATTGGCATTACTTTTGTTGCATTGTTCATAAGTAATGATTTGTAAAACCCATGATCAAACTCAGAAGGAAAAAAAATTTTCCATATCATGCAAAACTGAAGTTTTGCCAAATTTGAAGTTAGTCCGTTGGCTAGGTAGGTCTACCGTGCACCCCCCCCCAGGACACATCCTCACCAACTCTTTCTAATTCGTAATTATACCCTCTTTCATATTTTAAATGTTAACAAGCATAATATTGGGATGATTTTAGGTTATACTGTGTTTCATGTAACCCACCATGTTATTTTTGCCTATTTTCGATTCACAGGTAATTTAAAGTTCACGGACGTTTAATAACATGTAAACATACATTAATCCATACATATATGGTATTGCTGGAAAGGTAAATGTATGAGCTTTTCAAAACATGTCTTCTTTTTAAATTTAATTGACTATCAAAAAAGTTATAGCAAAAATTCTAGCCCTACCCCTACCTAAATTCCCAGAAACTTCAATTTTTTTGCCGAATTTGTCAAAAGAGTAATCATGGTTAATTTAATGTAGTGGGTCACCGTTTTAAGGTGTGCAGACGGAACTGTGGAATCCATCAGGATTTTTTATAAGCAGAACATCTTCAAAAATTAAAATGAGATGCTTTATTTTAAAATCCATGGTGGGCATGCTTATAGAACAAGAACCATGGTAATTTGGCTTGCATGCGTGTTCGGTTTAAGAACAAAATTTTCAAAGGGACAAGTGATTGAGAATATTATGTGAAGCGTAGAAGTGAAAAGTACAGTGATGTGTTGTATTAAGTACTGCATGAAGTTAAAAAATTAGTTTCAGTTATAAGTACTTAGGTGTAAATATGTTCTCGACAGAGTAAGTTTATGTGAAGCGTATTTTATTCCGTTAGTCAATAGCGTTTTAAGATATAATATTACTGGGTCATATTTTCTTTCCATCCCATATTTATTTACAGTTTTTTGTATTAATAATAATTGAAATCCAATTGTCTGTAGTTCACCTGATGGCTACCTTTAAACTTGTTGTTATAATCAATAATTAGATTCTTCATGTTCTAATACGACATTACATATTCATTCGACGGAAAAAATCGTTTGACGCTATTATATCAGTTATCTATATTTTCATTGGTTAAAGCAAGACTGTGTTATCTCAAAAGAGCGGAGCTTAAAGATGCTACCCGCCTACTTGTTTAACATTCATTAGAGTTAATGAAAGCAACCTGTTCCTCATCATCATGTTCTGATTTAGGCCAAACGTAGTCATTATCCAAATTCAAAGATCTTTATGTAGCGGTACAAAATTGTTATAACTAAGAGTTTTCAGGTAATATAAGTTTAATTTCAATTATAAATCTATTTAAATTTTAGTTCCTTATGGGAAGTTTGAAATAATAATAATAATAATAATAATAATAATAATAATAATATGAAGGAGAAGAAGTAAAATAAAGAAATGATTATTATTGGTGACTAGAGCTAGATTATACAAACAGTTTGGTGCTCATTTTCACCTGTGTTTGACACAGTAAATAGAGTCAGGAATAAACATTTGCCTTATTGTGACCTGTTATAAATATTAAATATATAACCTCAAAGAAAGAGTTTAAATTGAAAGAAGAGGGAAAAACGCACACAAGAAATAAATTGCCAATTAATGAATTAATGAATTAAGACTCGTATTAAGCCTGAAGTGACCTTCTTAGGGTGGCCTTAGATGGCCGTCTGTTAGTGTAGAATTATTGACAGCTTTGTTTAAGTAATTTGTGTTGGTTTTAGAAGTAAGTGTGACAGACTTAGTTCATTTAGGGGTGTGATTTATTACTATTTATCATCTATATGTTTGTGACCATGTTTGATTGTTAAGTTGATGCAATTTCATCTAATTTTCAGCCTACATGTGAAGATTTGTGTATAGATGAAGATAGTATAAGCCTGCGTGCAGTTGAACTCGAGTCTTTACTTGGTAGTACAAAATATTCAAAGCAAAAGGAATCGTTGAAAAATGAAACGTTATCATTTCCAAATTGCTTAGCATCTGGAAATTCGTTGAGTGATGCCTTGCCATCAGATGTTAGGAAATTCTTAATTTTCAAAGACTCAACGGGAAAAATACAAATACATAATGAACAGACCGTTAGGAAATTTTCAATGTGGATGTCAGTTTAGGAGATTTGCTGGATCAGTTGATAGTTTAATTGGCCAAGTGCGTTCTGTTTTTCGAGATTTTGGGTACTGACTGGAACGATACTGTGGGTGTAGGTAACCCGACCGCTGCCCTTTGATTAAAAAATACCTTCCGCCATTCGAGTGGAACAGTCATTAGCTGCTGTAAGCCCAAACCGTGCAAAGCCTATGGTTCTGACAACGTTGGTGTTTGTCGCTCGTCATATCACCTATGCAAGGTCTAATCCACATTAAGTTATTCTTAAACAATATGTTTAACCGTGATCTCGCATTTTTATATTGCTTGCATTCTCTGGTGACAGAGCAGGTGATTTGGGTGCTTTATAATCCAATCAAGTGCAATGGCTTTCAAATAAAAAGGTATCGTTTTCTCTCTTGTAAAAGGAAATACTGTGGATAAAAGAGACCCAAGAGTTGTAATTTTATTTCGGTCTAATTTTGAGTAACTTTGTCAGATCAAGCAAATATCATCATACCTCGACTTTTGTGGAAAAAATAGTATTAATTTGAAGACAGGTTATTTTTGCGCCCCTTATCGACATCACAAACCGAAATTTCCGACCTTCCATTTTCTTCTTCGGATGCTAACGCTAGCTTAAAACGTATTTATTGAAAACTAAACATAATTATAGCAAATGAAAGTACGGGGATATTGTCGTTACCCTCGTCTCTCCGTCAGGACAGTTCGTCCGTCCGTTCGTCACACATTCTTGTGACGTAAACTCCTCCTACATTTTTGAAGGCAGGCTTTTAATTTTATAATAGAATGGTTGCATATAGCTTGTAGATGCGCATGAAAGTTTCGGAATTTTTAAATTGTCCCACATGCAAACAAGAGGCCCAAAAGGGTCAAATATTCTAAGATACTTTTGTGAATTGAACTCCTACATTTTTGAAGGCATGCTTTTTATTTTATTATAAGGTTGCATAAAGCATGTAGATGCGCATGAAGGTTTACTTGTTTACATAAGAGTTTGTAGAGTCCTGTTTCGAATTAGACATCATGATTCAACACTTATTTTTCATTCTCGGGACTTGACGACGGGCTCCTATTCCTGTTTTGTTATATTTTTCTATCAGTTTATTTGTTGGTCTTGTCTTTTTGGTATATGCAATTTAGATATCTCGTATGAGTATTCTACAATCAAATGAAAGATGTTGATTTTGTAATAAGCTACATATTCAAAGATTATGACATATTACCTTGGAAATTTATTTGTTTCCATGCTTGGTAGGAAAATTATTGAGGGGGAATAAATTATCTCTTTCCTATCACTTAAATTCTATCGTCATTTATTTTTGTCTGTTATGTTTTCAGATGAATCAGTAGAAAGAAATGGGTAAGAATTTTACATGATAAATTTGCGATTATGGGTTAATACCCATATTAGTTTTCATATACTGATCATAATTTCTTTTGTAGTGAGCAACCGGTGTCTGAGGTTTATTTTCACAATTTTACTCACAGTTGTTCGTTTCCCATCAGTAAATAGTGTTATAATATATCTTTCCAAATCTATTTCGACATACATGTGGTTGCAAATTCCCATGTAGTATCTATCAGTTTGATTGCTAAATGCTTTGCATTTATATTACTAGTGACGTTTTGTTATCTTGTTTAGTTGTCTAGTGTGTTATAACAATTCGAAAATGTCAAAATGGGCAGGGGGATTCGCCAGTACGGACATGACCATTGACAAAAAAATCGTATTTAAAACAGCAGACTTACAAACACTTCACCATAAGCAACGAAATTCAAAACTTGATAGCAACTTGATAACTCGAAACAATGAGGCGACGGCGATTACGGTGCCTTCGAAATGATTTGCAGCTTCTGCTCCCATGTAATTCATATTAATATAAAAAACTGCAAAAAACTTTAAAATCATGATGATGTCATGTAATTGCTGACCGGATGATGACAATTAGCAAACCATTTAATATGAACTAGTGGAAAAAAAACCAAAATAACTTGAAAATCCAGCATAGAATACCCATGTGACAGATCAAAGGTGCATAGTTCAAAAAGACGATACAAATTTGAAACAAACTGAAAGAGAAAACAAAAACAAAAGAAACAAAGGCTTGGAATCCACGAACTCCTTTACAAAACAGGATTAGGATCAGGTGCTCATGACGGGGGTAAGCGTTTCCTGTCTTGCGCACAACACCTGTCGTGGCATCCTTAAACTCTAATCCGGGTTAATGTCAATCCGTGAAGAGGTCAACTTATTTTTGTATAACAGGTAAAAGGTTCATTACTAGTTTCAAGACCATGGCCATCAAAATAATACGGAAAACAAACATAGAACACACGGAACTACACTGAAAACTAAAGCTGGAGTAACACGAACCTTTCAAATACCAGGGTGAGTTCAGGTGTTCCGAAGGTGTAAGCAACTCCTACTCAACTAGTGGCACGTGTCGTGTTATTCAGTAGTCAAAGTCGATATAAAGTCACAATCGACTTGTCATTTATGAAATGGATATTTCGTAACGGTCAACCAAAACATAATGGCGACCGAAAAAAATTCTGGAGTGATGACTCTAATCTTTCCCTAAGAAACCCTTTGCTCAGTTGCTTTCTTGTCAATTGCAACCCTCTATGAATTAAATTATGATAGGAAGCACAAACTCTGAAGGTGTGTATCAACTGAGAAATATACACTCCGTATGCAGGTGCGGCTGGAATGTTGTTAGACATCAAACGGAGAGTATACAATTGGAAAAGTAAAGTCATCTCTTGTCGAAAAAATTTGTTCTTTACCCGCCCTTACTGCCAATTTCTTGGTGTAAGTCTAGGTAAAAAGCAGACCTATCTGTTTCTGTAGTATCTTTGAATTCAAGTTCAATGGGAACAATGCGGTCAACATAGTCACCAATTTTAGAGTTATTCAGCGAAAGGATATCATCTATATAGCGGAACGTGAAACCAAAAGAGTGAGCCAACTTTTTCTCTTATTTCTGTAGAGACAACATCATTTTTTTTCTGCAGAAAATTCTGAGACTTGGAACAGGCCCGAGAATATCGAATCAACTGCGAATCAACTGCGAAACATAAACCCCGTAGACAGGGAAAGCAGATTACCACATAAATATGGGAAGTTTGCAATAGAAAAACTGTTATCCCGATTGTCGTTAATAAAGAAATAACTTTTCCGTCTTGGTCAATTTCAATGAATTAATATAGGTATGAAGCATTTTGTTGAAAAATACTATCGAAAGTGGGAACAATTTTCATCAAAGAATAGACATAGGACATTACAAATACAACATGAAGGCTAAATGAAAAAAAAAACGAAAGACCGACGAGGTTAGTAGCTCCTTCAGTACTACTACTTAAGTTTTGTTTGTTATTCAAACCGTTTGTTTGTCACAATCCATAGTAACTGTATGATTAATTCTTAGGGTAACGAAATCGAAATTACTGACAGGTGTATACGTCATATGTTAGTGCGACTAAAATATTGCAATGTTATTTTGTCACAGCACTGGATATTGTCAGGGACTGTTTTTCGACGTCAATTGCTCAATGTTGAACAGCAGCAATCAAAAACTTTGTGTGCTTGCATTTGTATCATTTCTCTATCAATTATATTTAACTATGTTTAATGAAGAAGTTCCATTTTGCAGAACTGGTAATGTCTAATCAGATAATACAGTATACAGTGGGCTAGATATAGACAGAAATGAGCGTCAAAACATTGAGAGTAATAGACATGTTGTCATGGAAAGATAAACGAAAATCTTCGTTATTTATTGTAATCTTTCTTTTGCAATGATATATGTTGTACTTTAAGCCCATATTGCACAAATTGGCTTTACAGTCTTGCTTTTCCGTCCATTTGTTCTATATCTTCCGGTAAATTGCACTTCTAATGAGAATCGAAATTGTTTACATTTCTTTTGGACGATACCATTTTAAAGGACGCGACATCAAACTAAAAGACCAGTAAAAATAAATGCAGAACAGTCGATAGACAAACAAAAACGAAACTACAAGTCAAAGACTATCACAACTAAAATACGACCGTACTTGTATATCCAATAGCAATATAGACCCTGCAGGATAACTCAGGTAATTCAAAAGAATAAGCAGTTCCTGTTATTTTTAGGAGACCCACCGAATGCCTCATTATCTTATCTGGTAATAGCCTATTCAGGATATGAGTAAAGACTTAAATTGGATCAGGGTTACAGCATTCTCATGTAGAAACCAACAGCTTGTTTAAATGTGACAATTACAACGGCAATCTTGAGGAAAGGTCCGCCTTCTCCTAGAAAACATAAATTCCATACCACCCTATAGAATTGTGGACAGTGTCCACCATAGAATTTCTAATGTGGTGAATTTAAACGAGAAAATGTACCTTAAATACCAACACTATTTTAATAATTAAATCCTGCTTAAAAAGAGCAAAAAAGATTTTAGGTAAACAGTGGTACATATTGCATTCTGAAAGACCTTGTTCAAAAATTAACTTCATACTTTCAGACACCCTAACGTAGGATATACAGCAAGGCTGCTTCAACTTATTTAACATATGATTCTATGAAAAATGTATTGAAAATACTTCATGAGAACCAATGAGTTGATAAAAAATGGTCTGAATGTTTCTTTTGAGGTGCTAACCAAAATTTTCATTTTGATATTAGTACAACCAATTTCAATTTTGGGCTTTATCGGTAAACAAACTAAAGACTGTTTTACCCTATGGCCATTAGAAACGGACTAAGTTTAACAAAGGGTCGAATAGGTAATACATACAAAATATATGTTTACCAATGATGTACAAAATATCGTGATTACACAAGACATATGCGACATCTAGCATAATACAAGAATCCTCACACCAAAACAAATTAAAGTAACCATTTGCCATTATTTTGTTTCATGTTTTTAAATCCGAAGTTACTGGAGTTATCGACCTATTTTATGAATTATTTTACTGGAGCAATCAATGCCCGTGTTTGCACAAAAGTTTCTGACTTTAATTATCGCAAAATTGATCTTAACAAATTTGTGACTATAATACGAACATTGGTCGCGTGTAACAACTTAAAAATTCTAAAAGATTAATTGAACCCGTAATTAGCTTTTATTGTTTGTATTTGATATTGATAAATATGAAATACTCACTACAATGTATATCAAAAGTGCGAATCTTAAAAACGGTAGAATTTGTATTTTCATATCCAATAGTATTATAAGAAAATCAGACAAAGAACATTTTCGATATGACAACAAGTGTGAATAACATTCTCATTTTTAAATAGCATAGCAATATTTCTTCTAATTTCTTGTATTGTAGCTAAATTAAGTAAAGCGATATTTCTTCTAATTCTCCTAGTGTAGCTAAATCAAGTTGGGGTATCATTAAATAATTGGCACGTTATTATATGTGTCAAAGAAAAAGCTTAGTTAGATATTATGTATTTTCTCAACAGATACATATAGAGTATTCATAATTAACTACAAGTTATGTTTGGGTGTTGTAACTTGACATGAATATGAAGCATTATTTCTGCATAAATACGCTTTGCAATGTTATATCAGCCAAAATGTCATTGTAATGCGGCAAATGATTGATGTTTTAGGCGATACTGCACTACATCATTTATGCTTCTTTTTTACAAATGTGAAAGAAAAAAGGTTGGATATGGTGTAAATATTCATGACACAAAAATCTCATATGTAC